>VSMD01030686.1:0-72870 GCA_008750895.1 Mirza zaza
GCACAGGCAGGTCTAATAATGAACAAGCCAACCTTGGTCCCAGTTCCTACAGAGTTTCCAGTCCATCCACAGAGGCAATGAGTAAATAAGAGCATGGCACAGCACACTCTCTAATGACAGCTGTGGAAGTCCTATGACAAAAAAATTGTGGTGTACGTTGACAGCAAATGCCTTGGGGGCCATGCACACCCAAACACACCCATACACTTAGATTTTTCTTCTTCCTCCATGACTGCAGTCTTGTAGGGAAAAAAAGAATCTCTTTGACCTAGACATCAGTTGATGTTAGGTTTGGCAGTGTCTCAAGAATATTGTTAGCTATATGGAGTTGTCCTGAGCCCAGAAATATCCTACCATGTTTAGGGAGAAGCTTAAAATGGTAATTTTTTCTCACAGTTGTTTTACAAGAGAAAGCACCCAGTGAAACCACTTTTCTGTTATAATAAGATTCCGTAAGACAAAGAAAATATCTTTGAGGGAGGTTTACACCTATACTAGCAGCATATGTGCCATTTCCTCGGCTTAGAAAAGAGCATTTGTTATCTGCTGAGGAATCTACCTCTTCACACTGTATAGTCACAATAGTGACTCAAAAAGGCAGATGGAGCATGTGTTACACATTCAGGGGGCACTGTGGGTAGGTGTGTTGCTTTTATTTCCTCTGCGTGGCACAATTTTCAGGCTTCACGATTCGTGACGAGGTCTCCTGGAATTGGCCCCTCTCCCCTGGGGGAAAACGATTCATTTTTTTGGGGGGGTGACTTAGTATTGTTTGAACCTTTGCAAACATATAATAATAATAATGATAGGAAAAATGTGATCAAGCCTGGGTACTTCCTTTCATGAACATTTTTATTTTGCTGAACATTTTATTTGTATTTTGCCACATATGAAGGCTTTGTGCATCCTATACAGATGTGGCCCTTGCTGAGCACTGTGGTTCCAGCCAGGGCTGCTGAGAGAGCGCACACCAGCACCTGTGTTTGCAGCCTTGTCCAGAGCAATGGCTCATTCTTGTCAGCTGGCTGGCGGCCAAGCTCAACGAGAGGGCATGTTGATTTCCAACTATAATGCTTTGCTAGAGCTGGAATCAAAGGTGTCAACCGTAAAGAGCTCTTTCATCTGTCTTTTCTCTCTTCTGATCCATTCAGTGAGGATTCAGCAGTGAAAACATGACCAACAAAAGGCAGAGGTTCAGTAACAGTCTTTAAAACTCATACAGATAATTTTCAGACCTTCGTTGTCTAAAAAGGAATTGCATTATTGACTGAAATTTTAGCTTTAGGGATGAAAATTAGTTACAACTTTCTCACCTATCTGTTGGGTCTATTGTTTCCTTCCTCTACAAGATTACAGAGTTCATATCTGAAAGACTTGGTTTGGGGGATTAGAGAAATCTCTGATTTTTCTGGGAAATGTATTAATAATTTCTAGTAGTTGTATGTCAGTTTTAACAGTGAAGTAGCCCCATGAGTTATAAAAAGCAAAAAAGTTTAAAAAATATTGAGCCAGCAATACTTTATTCGTTGGGAATCTGTTGGTTGGAAATGATAGCAAGCCAACTACTGTGACTTAAACCAAGAGATACATTTCTTGAAAAGTCCAGGAATTAAAAAGTGCATCAGGTATGGCTGGATCAAGGAGTCTAAAGTATGCAGTCAAGGCTTAGTCTTTTTCCTTCCACATCTCCCCTTTTCTTCGGTCTCCGTTGTCTCATTACTAGACATGTGATGACCCCTGGCGGCCCAGGCTTGTACATCCTTACAGCAATCAAATGCAGCTTTCTGGGTAGCCCTAGGGTTCACTTTGATTCGATTAACTTAGGTACATCACCAGTCTTTGGGCCAATCACTGTGGTCAAGCAGATGGAATATACTCATCATCCTGGCCTGGATCGGATGACTACCCATGCAAATGAATCAGGCATGAGGTTAGCTGCCTGTTAGCCTAAGGTTAGTCATCTTAGAATGAAAATCCATTCATGCAACAAAAAGTTATTGGTACCCTGGCATGTCTCAGGATCTGTTCTAGGCCTGGACATTCGATGATGAATTAAACCCAGTCTTCATCACAAGGAATATGCACTGCATGCATTGAAGATCAAGGTGGGGTTATATCAGCACCACTCAAATCATATAGACAGAAAGTTCAGGATGGATTACCCCCCAAAGGAAAATCAGGCCGCCATTTTCAGAAGGTAGAAAAAACGATGCTGGGTAGACAAAAACAGTCAATGTCTACTATCATATTACAGAACATCCAAGAACCCTTCCTTGAAGATCATCTGTCCCCACTCTTGCCCTTGCCAACTAGGCTTGATCTACTCTCCACTCTTTTTAGGGTCTTGAACGCACTGAGCTTCATCCTACCTAAGGTTTTCCTCACTTGCCCTATATCAGGCAACTCCATATTTCCTGAACACACCCTTCATTTTCATGTTGTGAAGCTCTTACTTTTGCTCTTTCACTCTCTTGTCCAAATCAATTGTGCTTCTCTTTAACTTTCAAGGTCCAGGCCAATTGTAACCTCTCTTTTCCCAACCCAAACAGACTACATTGTTCCTTCTTCTGTTTCCCCCAGCTGTTGGAATAGCTGTCAACTTGTGCTCCAGTTTGGTATGTATACATTGGTTTCCCCTAGTTTTCCAGCTGGTCTATAAGCTCTTTGAGAACCTGAGCTGTGTCTCTTGCATCTTTATGTAAATAACTGGCAAAATCATATCAAAATAGCACTTTAAGGAGTTTTCTTATGGAGGTAACTATTTTAAAAATTACTTTAATAAGCCCTCTTGGAATGGGTAAATGAGCCAAATACTTTACATATGTATTTTCACTTATGCCTCACAAAATCCTGAAAGGTAGATACTATGTATTATCCTTCCTCGTCTACAAAAGAGGAAACTAAGGCTCAGAGAAGTTATACAACTTTCCCATGGTTACCCAGCTAATAAGTGCGAAACTTGGGATTTGAATCCAGATCTGCTCGATTCCAAAGTCTGAGGTGTTAACCACTGTGCAAACTATCTCTTAGCTTGAAACTGTTTCCAAATGGGGAGTTGTTCAGATACCAATGGATGTACAAAAAAAAATGCCACTTCCCCACTCTGTCCCAACCCATTCTATCCTCACCAGCAATAAATCCTGCTTTCTGAATATGGAATTTTTCATAGCGTTAGATTAAATGCTGATATATCCACTGAGATAGTTTTTTAACCACCTTTATTGCTGACTTTTTAATTGATTGATTTCAAGTCTTCTAATCCACTCATGAGAACCCTGTACACCCAAATGAAATGGAATGGTTCTTTCTATAATAAAAGTTCACACTAAAGTTGATGAGATTGTCAAAATGCATGCCCTTCATAGAGATTATATTTGTTCTTTCTGATGTAAACAAGGCAGTCTGACTTGGATCCAGTAGGTGGCACTAAACTTTCCCCTCCTGGCTATGGCTGTAATTAGATATGGAATTATTCTGTTACTAAGCAGCTGTGGAAGGGGACTCATGGAATGTCATTGCATAGCTTCTACCAGCTAAATCATTCTGGATAGGGCAGGGTCCTTCCTCAACTTGCACTTGACTTTTCCCTAGCCCTAGAGTAGGGTCATATAGATTAAACACTAGTGTTTAGGTGCACGGAGGAAAGTGCAACCAGCCCCAAGTGTGCCCGACTCCATAGAACACCCTTCCAGCTGCTGGCTCTGTGGCACTATGAGTTGCTGAGAACTTATGGTGGGGAGGTGAACATACAGGTGCATTGCAAGGCATTAGGAGGAAAAGTACCTTGGACTCAGAATCTGCATTGGAAATGTAGGCTGTGCCAGGAAATGCTTTCCCTGCACAATTAGAACAGCTGAATGTCTTGATACAATTAAGGACAATATCTAGCTACTCAATCAACATTTCCTAAATCTCTTCTAACAATCCAAATCATTCTAGAAGCTGAAAAGAATATAAAAGTGAAAATAGCATTTGTTCTATATACCAGGAGCTTACCATCTACTAATAATGAATCTAATACTCATTGATTCAGTCCATACTGAATTCTGGACACCTACTGAGAAACTGGGAATACAGTGCTGGACTACACAGGCATGTTTTCTGCCCCGATGAGCTGACACCCTAGTGAAGAATACAGGCATTAAACAAATAATGACGTAGTACTAGTAGAATAAATATCATGATAGTAAAGTACCAAATACTATGGAAACATATAGCAAGAAGGTCTGGGGAAGGGTGAGTCATGCAATGCCTTCTAGAATAGGTGATTTTAAGGAGAGATCCAAAGGTGAGTTGGAATTAAGTGGGCAGAATGAAGAAGGGGAAGGAGAAAAAGAAGAATGAGGATGTGATGGCCTGGAGGCAAGGTGGAATGAGGTACCTTCAAACAACTGAAAGGAAGTCTGTGAATCTGGAGCTGAGTGGGCAAGGAGAAAGTGACAGAAGATGGGGATAAAATGATTGATGGTCGGAGCTGGAAAATTCAGGGCCTTGTATACCACTTTAAGGAATTTAAAATGCATTGAGGAGAAATGGGAAGACATTGATGGATTTGAAAAAGATTAGTGTCATAACATTATATGTTCATTTCTTTATTCATTCAATAATATTTATTGCATGCCTACTATGTGCCAGTTGAGCAGGTGCTAGAAACTATAATAGAGATATAAATTATAATTAAATAAATGTAACAAGTAATCCTGATTCAGGAAGAGGAGAGACAGGAAAGTCATCTTAGAATGAAAATCCATTCATGCAACAAAAAGTTATTGGTACCCTGGCATGTCTGTTCTAGGCCTGGAGATTCAATGATGAATTAGACCCAGTCCTCATCATAAGGAATATTCGCCGTGTGCATTGAAGATCAGGGTGGGGGTATAGCACGTTGGAGATGAGAGAGGAAAAAGCACAGTCAGCTGAAAGATCTGCTCTGTCAGACACTGAGAACACAGCACAGCACAAGCAAATAGTAGGAAGGATCCAGGCGCTTTGATGTTTAAACTCTCATGTTTGTGATCCCGGTTTTTGAAAACTGACCATGCCCCACTAAAAGGAACTAGGAGTCCAAGGAGCATTGGCTGACTCCAGTTCTGGAGAAACATACAATATGAGCCATCTTTTTGTTCTGGACAGCAAAGATACCATCAAAGACTAAAAGAGTCACATCAAAAGGACGTAGGAACACACTTGAAGGATCTCTCAAAGATGGGTAATTTGAACATCAAAACAAATAAGCTTTTATTGGTAAAAACTTCAGTAAATTTATAGAAAAAAAATCTGTATTTGTAATAATAATATTTTAAAAAGATAATCCTTCCCCCACCCCCAAATTCAAAAAGATTCATTGGTCAACATCAGAAGTAATCACTAACTCTGAAAATTGGCAATTAAAGGAAAATAATTAAACATTTATTTTTTCTTTCTCAAGCAGTATTTCAGTGTGACCAAGTAGCCCTAGTTAATAAAGAAAAGTACTTTATAGAGGAATTCTAGCTAATATATAAATGTGAAACATTAAAGAAATGACAGAATTAGAAGATTGTTATTTTGTAATTCCTAATGAAATCATTAATTTAGGCAAAGATTATCAATGAATAAAAACATTTTGAAATGTACAGGGAATTTTTCAATGGAAGGATCAGGCCCTTCCCATCTGAATCAATTGGTTTAAGCATTATTTCTAGTGGGGAAACCAGAAGTTTTTACCACTTGAAGCAAGGTGAAACACATACACCACCTGTGAAGTATTCTTGGTAAGAAAGGTCAAACCTGATAAAATTGAACCCTTAGACCTAAATTTTGTTTACAAAGAATAGGGAATGTAGAAAAATAAGTTAAGTGCCACCTTGAAGAAACAAGTAGAAAAATCAAGAATGTGAAATTTTCAAAACCGTTTTTCCTAGTAAGACAATGAAATTAAAAATTACATGATAGAGGAGACACTACTGTATATTAAAATATCTTAAGAGACATAACCAAATGCAACACGCACATTCTTTTTGGATACTGTTTTGAACAAGTCAGTTGCAAAATTATGTTTTTTTATATAATCAGGAAATGTGAATATAATGGAGAATTAAAGAAATCAAAAAGTTATTGTTAATTTTGCTAGGGTTGATAATGGCATTGTGGCTATATAAGAAAATGTCTATATAATATAGACATTTATAGAAATGCATACTGAGGGACAGAAGTTTAAAATACCATGAGTTCTGATATTTACTTGAAAACAGTCCAAAAAAGGAAAGGTGCAGTATGAAACTAGTGTGTCAAAATCTAGGAAATTGTTGAATCTCGGTGTGGTGTATAGGTGTTTGCTATACTGTTCTGCTATATTGTTCTCTCTTCTTTTGTATACTCAACACACTGATGACAGAACTGTTGCATTAGAAGCTCAAGTATTGGTGTGAGGTCCTGTAGCTACTTAGGAACAGGGCTATGATTAGAACCCCAATTCCAAGTCTAGCGCTGTTTCCATAATATCTCTCACATTGCTTTCCTGGAATGTGTTCAAAGGCCACCCTTTCTGGCTCAGTAGGTGGCTTTAGTGTTGGGAGTAAGCAGCCACTATTTTGCTCCTTAAATCTTACCCATTTCCTTAGAACTGAAAAAAAGGGCTGTAGTTTAATAATTTGCTCCTGGAGGGAGGTGGTTTCCAATTGCTGAGTAGAGTAATGATCAGGCATTGGGAAGGGATTTGTTAACTGGCTGAAAGTTAGACAAGGTCCTGGTTTCTGGTGTTTCCTAAGCCACAGGCAAATTCCAAGTATGCCGATCATCAACAAGCATGTTTATACCTGCTCTCAGCTCTGCTCTGGGTACCAGGTGACCCTTCCTCAAGTGGGAAAATATGACATGCTTTAATGGGTGAAAAAGAAACTTATTTGATCACTTACAAGCAAAACTGCATGCAAAAGTTGACATTTAGGTGGTGTCTATAATTTTCTTTTCCTGTATAACTGAGAGGTTTTCTCTGGATCAGCTAACACAACTGAAACATAACTAGCTCTACTTTCAGTAAAATGACACTAACCGGAATCATTGTCTACTGCATGGCAGGCACTCTGTTAGTGGCATTGCAAAAGTTAACTTATTCAACTCAATGTCAATTTTAATTAAACAAAACAATCTGGAGCACCGATTTTGGAAAACTCGAGGCCTGAGAAAGGATTGAAAGTCTAGCATTTACTTTTCCTTGTACAGAAACCCAGGGAGAATGGCTGCAAGGACACTGGATATGTCAGATTGTGTAACCATAGATGAAATTACTAGGCTGGTGCTGAAAGAGTTTGCACATTACAGAGTTATATAAGGAAGACATAATACATAATTTATATAAGGAAGAAACTTCTGTTTTCTTTGGTTATAAAGGTGTACATGCCTAGCTTGTGAGGATGCTTGTTAGGCTGTGGCTTTGTAGGCAATGGATGCTACCATGAAGAAAATCACAGGATGAGTATAAGAAGTTAAAATGTGTTCACTAAAATGTAAGCTCTAGGAGGAGCCATGTCTATCTTGTGTGTCATTGAATCCATAGCATCTCTCAAAGTTCCTGTCACAGATACTCAACAAAAATTTATTAAATGCATGAATATGAATTTGTTCTCCTTAAAATGTGGCCCAAACATTTGTTTATTCCATGCCAAGTAGACCAGAGTCCAGCAAGCAGTAAGATGGATTTCTTTTTTGTTTGCAAGTTGTAAATCACAGAAAGATATACATTCTTCCAGATGTTATAAATTCATTGTTCTTTCTCAAATGTTGGCAAGTGTGGCTAAAAATCTGTGCATTGTCCATCTCATTCATCCTCTGAATTCAGCTAGTGCTACAGGCTCACCCTTCTCTCAAAATCATCCCTTTCCTAACCCAGAAGCTCACCTGCTAAGCCTTGGATTTTGAGATTTCCTCTAATTTTGTCTTTTATCTCAGATGTCTACATTTCCAGAGTGTCCTACAGACTATTCTGCATATATGTAATCATTTTGTACCCAAGTCCAAATTTCCTTGAACTCTCTATTGTCTAAAGATTACTCAGTATGCCCAGCCTGGCAGGCTCCATCATTGGAACCCTCTCTCCCAAACCAATCAGCCTTCCCTGTCTGCCCCAACAAGAGTCTCTGTTCCACCCAGATTGGGGCTTTGTCCTTAGCCCCAGTCCCAGCAGGCCTTGAGCAGTCAGCAAACCCGAGCAGAAGGAATGAGGCAGCTGCACTCAGTTTTATCATTTTCCCAAATGCTTAGGAATTCTGTTTAGCCAGAAACTCTACTTGCGATGAATCACAGTTGTGCACAAATTATATATACAGTCTTGACAACTCAAGTTCTTCACTGAATAACTCCATGCTAATTTCAACTATATGAAAGTGCATGTGTCACCTCATGTCCCATGCCTCTCTCCTGTGTTACTCAGCTCAGGCTGCCATAACAAAACACCATCGACTGGATATCTTAATATTTATCGCTCGCGGTTCTGAAGACAGAAGCCTGAGATCAGGGTGCCAGCATGGTTGAGTTCTGGTGAGGGCTCTTTTTCTGGCTTCCAGACAGCTACCTCTGTGTCTTCACATGGCAGAGAGAGAGAGCTCTGGTGTCTCTTCCTCTTCTTACAAGGGTACCAGCCCTTTGGATTAGGGCCCTACCTTTATTTAATTACCTCCTAGAGGCCTTATCGCAAATAAAGTCACATCAGCGCTTAGGGCTTCAATATATGAATTTGGGGGGACACAATTCAATCTGCAGCACTTCCCCATTTCCTATATCACCACCATTCTAGTTCCTTGTGTCATATTTGAGCCAAAGCTTAAGCTACAAAAATCCTCATGCTTTATTACAATTGGCCTGAAACCAAAAAGCTCAGTATTAGAAATTCGTAATGAGTTTTATTTTTCAGCCAATCTTTTATTTGTGCTTTACCAGGGCTCAGTGGGATCTGACACTTTTTGCAATTTATGGAAATGTTCTACCAGAGAAGTGGTTGAGCCCAGCGATCAGGGCACCAGCTGTGGCACCAGACCTAAGCCTATTTACGATGCCAGGCGTTTGTCCTCCCATCTCCAGTGTACTTGGTCTCCCATCCTGATCTATTGTTTTTCTATTGTGTTTATAGTCTTCTAACATATCACATAATTTACATATTTAATATATTTGGTATCTTTCTTCCTCCCTAGAATGTAACTCAACACAATGCCAGCATTTTTAACTGTTTTGTTCGCTGACATATCCCCCATGATTAAAACAGTACCTGACACATACTAGGTGCTCACAACATTTTTCTTGAATTCAAACATATTTGAATGAGGGTTCAGTGATTTTATGTGTCAACATGACTGGGTTACAGGGCGCCCAGATATTTGGTCAAACACTATTCTGGGTGTGCCCGTGAGGTTGTTTCTGGGTGGGACTAATATTTGGATTGGTGGACAGGGTAAAGAAGATGACCTTCCCTATGTAGGTGAGCCCCACCCAGTCAGTTCAAAGCCTGAATAGAGCAAGCAGGCTGACCCTCCCTGGAGTAAGAGGAAATTCCTCCTGCCTGACTGCCTTCAAACTGGGACATCAGTTTTTTCTCCTGCTTTTGGACTCCATATGAAACATCATCTCTTTTTGGATCTCAAGCCCACCAGCATTGGAATGGAAATACACCATCAACTCTCCTGGTTCTTAGGATCTCTCACTCAGACTGGAGGAATTATACCATTGGCTCTCCTAGGTTCCCGGTGTGATATTTGCAGACCTTGGGACTTGTCATCCTCCGTAATTACATGAGCCAATTCCTTATAATCAACTTCTTTCTTTCTTTCTTTCTTTCTTTCTTTCTTTCTTTCTTTCTTTCTTTCTTTCTTTCTTTCTTTCTTTCTTTCTTNTCTCTCTCTCTCTCTCTCTCTCTCTCTCTCTCTCTCTCTCTCTCTCTCTCTCTCTCTCTCTCTCTCTCTCTCTCTCTCTCTCTCTCTCCATACACACACACAGACATCCTATTGTATCTGTTTCTCTGGAGAACCTTTGCTAACACATATTTTGCTACTAAGAGTTGTTTTAGGGGAACAGAATTTTAAGAATGAGTTTTCTGAATTGGTTCTGAAGTTTCTGGGGTTGGCTCTCTAGATTAGATTTAAAGATGCTAATGACTGTTTTCTGTAGTAAAGAGAGCACTGACAGTTCATGGTATAATCTAGCAATAGAGATATACAAAATGTCACCACTGCATATGCCTAATCCAACCACTTACAAGATGTAAGGAGCTGTGTGACACTGAATATGATACTTTTAAATATGTTTCTCAAACTAATGAATATAATGAGGTTGGTTGGCTACTCCTAATATCACTGGACAAACTGGGGAGAGAAAATGATAAGCACAGGAATTTGATTGCCCAGCTCAAGCACTGCATTAATGACCTGAAAGCTTCTATGAGAAAACTGAAGGAGACTCTTAGCTCCTGCATCCACAGGGCTGAAACTTCAAAAAATCAAACCCAGAATCTCATCCTACAAATGGCTGAATTACAATGCAAGTTGAATTCCTAGCCTCATTTGTGTCTACTGTTAAAATGACGACATTGATTGGGAAGAAATGGGATTCTGAAATTGGAATGGAGTGTGTAAAAATGCTCTGATAAACCTGGTGATGTTGAACCTCTAAATTCTGATGAATCTTCTTTGCCAGTGGAAGAGGTCTCTCCACTCCCACTGGAAGGAGAGAGTTCCCACTCATATCTGACCAGATTAACTTTTCATTGCCTGAAGAAACTGTAATTCCCCTCCTAGGCAGTTGCCATACAAGACAATGCTGATCTACTCAGGACACATTCTCACCACTTCACTTTGCTCGAAAACTATAACTGACTGAAGTCTCAGCAAGCCCCTGAAGGTGATATATAAAGCGTGACTCAGGGAGAGGTATTCTACACTCCAAAATAACTGCTTGAATTTTCTAATTTATACAAACAGAAATACAGAGAACATGTGTGAGAATGGATATTAAGGGTTTGGGATAATGGTGGAAGAAACTTAGACTTGGACCAGGCCAAAGTTATTGATACAGTCTCACCAAGCAGAGATTCTGCATTTAATATTGTAACTCAGGGAGTTACAAAGGGCTCTAACCATTTGGTTGGTGGGTTGGATGAAATATAGACCAATAGGTGGTCCACAGTTAGAGAATTAAAAATGCTGAACCTTCCTTGGTTTAATGTAGAGGAAATAATTCAAAGGCTCAGAGAGATTGGAATGTTAGCATGGGTTTCTCCTTTAAGACCTACTCACTCATTCTGGAAGGGTACAGAAGATATACCTTTCGCCAATACCGTGAGAAATATAGTTGTGAGGAGAGCCCAGCATCCTTGAAGGCAGTGATTGCTCTTCTCTACAGGCCAGACCAACAGAACAGCAGCCACCAAATTGGAAAACCTAAATGCAATGGGAGTAATTGGATTCTAGAGTGACAGGGGCCTCGTGGAGGCACTCGACCACCGAAGGTAAGGTGGATGGGTTGGACGGAGTTACTAGAATAGACATCAGAGCAGGATAGTTCGACTCACACAGACTTATGGAGTTGGCTACTTGGTCCTGGTGTTCCAGAAGGGAAATAAGAAGCCTATTAAATTCTTACTTGATCTGTATAAACAGAAAAGTTATAAATCAAGTGAACAAAAATCTAACCTGAATCGTAAAAACAGAGAGTTAGAACCCTTCAGTGAATTCTCAGACTCAGACCAGTTTACAGACTCAGAACCCCTTGAAGAAGGACCCCAGTATGTGGCCAAAAATATATACTGTTAACATTTCTCCCAGTCTTCTCCAAAGGGACCTATGGACTTTTACCAGTGTAGCTGTGCACTGAGGATAAGGAAATAACCAGACTTTTCAGAGACTAATGGATACTGTCTTGGAACTCACATTAATTCCAGGAGGCCTGAAATGTTACTATGGTTCTCCAAAGTAGGGCCTTATGGAGATCAGGTGATCAATATAGCTTTAGCTTGGTTCACCTCATAGTGGGCTCAGTGGGCCCCCAAATACATCCTGATTATTTTCCCACTTACAGAAGGCATAGTTGGAATAGACATACTCAGCAGGTGGCAGAATCCCCATGCTGGTTCTCTGGCCTGTGAAGTGAAAGCTATTATGGTGAGAAAGGCCAAATGTAAGCTACTAGAATTACCTCCACATGGGAAAATAGTAAACCAAAAGCAATGCTACATTCCTGGAGGGAATGCAGAGATTAGTGCCACCACCAAGAACTTGAAAGGTGCATGGATGGTGATTCCCATCATATCCGCATTCAACTCCTCTCTATTTGGTCTGTACAGAAGACAGATGGATCTTGGAGAAGACAGTGGATTTTTCAAGCTTAATCAGGTCATAACTCCTATTGCATCTGTTCTACCAGATATCATTTCATTGGTTGAGCAAAGTGGCATAGCCTCTGGTACTTGGCATGTAGCTATTTATTAATCTGGAAAATATTTCTCTCCCTCCCTTCCCCCTTCCCTCGACCACCAGAAGCAATTTCCTCCAGCAAGGCCAGAAATACACCTTCGCTGCCTACCTCAGGGGTGTATCACATCTCCAGCCTTGTGTCATAATTTGGTTCACAGGAGTCTTGATCACCTTTCCCTTATAAGAGATCATGCTGGTTCATTACCTTGATGGCATTATGCTAATTAGACCTAGTGAGCAAGAAATAGCAACTAGATTTACTGGTAAGACATTTGTTTAACACAGGGTAGCAAATAAATCTGACATAAATTCAGGGCTTCTCTTAATCCCTCAGTGAGATTTCTAGGAATGCAGCGGTAGGAGGCATATTGAGATAACTCTTCTAAAGGCAAAGACAAGTTGTTGCATCCGGCCTCTCCCACAACCAAGAAAGAGGAACAATGCCTAAAGGTCCTCTTTGATTTTAAGGTAACATATTTCTTATCTGGGTACATTACTCTGAAATATTTACTGAATGACTCAAAAAGCTCTTAGTTCTGAGGCAAGGGCAGGGGGCAGTTCGAAACAAGAGAAGGCTCTGCAACAGGTCCAGGCAGGCATGCAAGCTACTCTGCCACCTGGGCCATATGATCTAGCAGATCCAGTGGTGCTTGGAAAATGTCAACAGACAGATAGGAAAGCTGCTTGAAGCCTTGGGAAGGCCCCTCTAGAGGAACTTCAGCATATGCCCTAGGATTTTGGAGCAAAGCCCTGCTATCATCTGCAAATATCTACTCTTTTTGAGAAACAGCTCTTGGCCTGTTGCTGAGCCTTATTAGATGCTACACTCTTAACCATGGACCACCAAGTTACCATGCAACCTGAGCTGCCCACCATGACCTGGGTGTTATCTGACTTACCGAGTTACAAAGTAGGATGTGCACAGGAGCACTTCATCGTCAGCTGGAAGAGGCATACACATGATTGGGCTTTGAGCAAGCCCTGAAGGCACAAGTAAGTTACATGAAAAAGTGGCCCAAGTGCCCATGCTCCCTACTCCTGCTGCACTGCCATCTCTCTCCCTACCTGCATCTACGGCCTCATGGAGAGTTCTCTACTGTCAGTTGACAGAGGAAGAGGAGACTCAGGTCTGGTTTACAGATGGCTCTGTACAACATGCAAGCACCACCCGAAAGTGGACAGCTGCAACTCTGCAGCCTCTTTCTGCTACATCCCTGAGGACAGTGGTGAAGGGTGATCCTTCCATTGGATGCTCCTTCAAGCAGTGCACCTAGTTGTTCACTTTGTTTGGAAGGAGATATGGTCCAACATGCAATTATATACCAACTCATGGGCATGAATTCCACTAAGAGACTCAACAATAATTCTACTGAGTTAATTAATAATTAATGAATTAATTGAACTATCAACCAGCCACTTTGGACTCCTCATGCCTTTGAATCAGCAGGCAATTTAGTGGTTTTGCTGGGCAGTCAGGGCCTTGAAAGGATCATGATAACAATATTTGGGGAAGAGTTATATGGATAGATTTATATGAATAGGAAAATAACTTGAAGATATTTGTGTCCCATATGAATGCTAACCAAAGGATAACCTCAGCAGAGGAAGATAGAATGACCCATTCTGTGGATACCAGTCAGCCTCATTCTTTAGCTACCCCCATCATTGTCCCATGGACACGTGGGCAAAGGGGCCATGGTGGCAGGAATGGAGATTATGCATGGGCTCAGCAATGTGGACTGTCACTCACCAAGGCTGACCTGGCTACAGCCTATGCTCAGTGCCAGTCTGTCAGCAACAGAGACCAATACTGACTCCCTAACATGGCACCATTCCCTGGGGTGATCAGCCAGCTACCTGGTGGCAGGTTGATTACATTGGACCTCTTCCATCACGGAAGGGGCAGTGTTGTGTTCTTACTAGACTAGGCACTGATTCTGGATATGGATTTGCCTTCCCTGCACACAATGTTTCTGCCAAAACTACCATCTGTGGGCATACAGAATGCATTATATACTGTGATAGTATTCCACACAGCCTTGCTTCTGATCAAGGAACTCATTCGACATCAAATGAAGTATAGCAATGGATCCATGCTCATAGAATTTATTGGTCTTAACATGTTCCCCACAATCCTTAAGCAGCTAGCTTGAGAGAATGGTAGGATAGCCTTTTGAAGACTCAATTACAGCACCAGCTAAATGGCAATACCTTGCAGGTTTAGGGCAGGGTACCCCAGAATACTATATATGCTCTGAATCATGGTGCTGTTTTTTCCCATAGCTAGGAATTGGGGTGCAGGAATCAAGGGACAGAAATGGGAGTGGCCTCACTATTTTCCCTAGTGATCCAGTAGCAAAACATTTGCTTCCTGTTCCTATATCCTTATATTTTCCTGGCAAAGAAATTTACAAAGGGAGAAATGCTTCCATCAGGAGCCACAACAATAATTCTGTGGAACTGGAAGTTAAGACTGCCACCTGTCCATGTGGGCTCTTCATATCTTTGAATCAGCAGACAAAGTAGTTACTATGTTGGCTGGATGATTGATCCTGACTACCAAGGAGAGATAGGATTACTCCTATCTCCCATAATGGAGGTAGGGAAGAGCATGTCTAGAATACAGGAGATCCCTTGGAGGCATCTCTTTGTATTACCATTACCCTGTGATTAAGGTGAATGGAAAACTGCAACAATCCAATTCAGGCAAGACTAGTAATGGCCTAGACCCTTTAGGAATGAAGGTTTGGTCAGCTCACCAAGTAAAGAAAAATGACCAGTGGACATACTTGTTGAAAGCAAAGGGAATATAGAATGAATAGTGAAAAAGGTAATTATAAATAACAGTGTGACAACATGCCCGCTTATAGAAACAAGGACTATAATTGTCATAAGTATTTCCTTCTTATTTTGTTTTTAATATGTATTTATGTGTGTATATATATATATATTTTATAAATATCTTTGTTTTCTTTCTTCTCATTCTTTTAGCATCCACCATAAGATGTATTGACTTTATATTCAGTATTTAAGTATTGCTAATTTCACACTGTAGTATTTAAGTTACAGGATATAAAGAAGAAAAGTAAACATCACTCAAGGCCTTTACCTCTTCTTCTGGGGAAGGGGCTGATGTGTTTTCAGTTGTCAGCAGGATGGTTGTATCATGTCAGGCAGGGTTATGACCTTGTTATTGTCTTTATTTGGAGATTAAGTCTTGAGGAGATGCATATGGATGCCAAGTTGATACGGATGGACTTGTGATGTTAATTTATATGTCAACTTAACTGGGTCACAAGATTTCCAGATATTTGGTCAAACATTATTGTGGGTGCATCTGTGAGAGTGTTTCTGGATGGGATTAATATCTGAATCAATAGACTGAGAAAGCAAAATACCCTTCCTAATGTGGGTGGGCTCCATCCAATCAGCCGAAGGTCTAAATACACAAACACACACGCGTGCACACACACACACACACACATGAAGACTGACCCTCCCTGAAATAAGAGCGAATTCCTCCTACCTGACTGTCTTCAAATGGGAACATTGTTTTTTTCCTGCTTCTGGATTTGAACTAAACATCGGTTCTTCCTAGGTCTCAAGCCTGCCAACCTCAGCCTAGAACTACACCATTAGCTGTTCTAGATCTCTGGATTTCCAAATTTGGGGACTTACCAGCCTCCACAGTTACATGAGCCAAAGCTACTTCCTTATGAGAGAGAGAGAGAGAGAGAGAGAGAAGAGGAGAGGAGAGGAGAGAAGGGGAGGGGAGGGGAGGGGAGGGGGGAGGGGAGGGGAGAGAGGAGGAGAGGAAGAGAGAGAGGAGAGAGAGAACATGAGATTCATCCTCTTGACTCTGTTTCTCTGAAGAATGCAGTCTAATATATGGGCTCTCTTTCACTTCTCTATAGATTTGACCTCTTCCTCTTCCCTGCTTTTCTCTTACTCCCCCACACCCTCATGCCACTTTTTGGCCAACGTTAAGTGAAGAACAAAGAGAACCTGACTAACTAGAGCTTGGAGCTGGTCCCTGCCTTGCTTCTTAAACAAGCACAATCAGCCCCACTCAATGGCCAAAATGTCTAATATTCACCGAGAGCTACCAGAGCGGTAATTCAGATTTTACAACAGCCCAATAAGGAAGTCATTGTCATTTCTGATGGGCAGATAAAAAGACAGATGCTCAGAGGGTTGAGGTCATGATCCCACGGTCATCAGTGAGGAGCTCTGTCCCTTTCTGGTTATATGGCCTTAGGTCAGTTACTTAAATTCCTTTTGTCTCAAATTTCCCATCTGTGAAATGGGGACACTGAGATTATTGCACCAAGGACTGTTGTGAAAATTAAAAGAGTTATTATGTTATTAACTTATGTGTCATTATATGGAAAGTGGTGAGAACAGTAACTGGAACATAAAAAGCCCATTGTTTTAGCTTTTATTATTCCCATCTCAGAGCCTCCATTCCCTGGACCACATAAGTGGGAGGTCGAAGAAAATTAACTTCAGGTGCCCCACCCACCTTGAACACTGCAGGATTCAGACTCCACTTTTCCTTTGAAATCTCTTCCCACAGGAGTGGGTGGTGGGCAGAGAGTGGGCTTCAGTTGTCATGTGACTCTATCCCTCCAGAAACCTCTGCAGTGTCACCAAAGCAAGCAGCCTTGCCACGCACACTGCTCTCACTCCATTCTCTGTCCCTGGTGCTGACTCACCACATTGATTGAACAGACTGCCACAGCCCAGTCCTTCTCTTGGTCTGGGAGTCCTGTTGGAAGACATCCAGGCACCTTTGTTCTCCTGGGCTGCAAGTCCTCCTTTCTCTCTTTTTATCAGCTGAGGTTTTAATATAAAGTGTACTGTGGGCTGTTTATGCTTTCATTAATACATACATTTATTCAAAGCTGATGCTCCCTTTGGTTAACTGTCAAATACCGGGACTTTACAGGGAATTATTTCTGACTGTACCTACTTAAAGGAACAGAAAAGCAACTTTCTATAATTATCCTCAAATGCAGGAGACAATTTTACCTGCACCCTTATGAGAAGCTGAAAGAAACTCGTATGTGTATCTATCTCCCCCTGGCTTTGAATGGGCTTTGAGAAAATTGTATTGGTTCATGCCCAGAAACTAGTAAAGAAACGTGAACAAAATGAGAAAAAATGGTTGTGTGTGGGCTTCCTATTTCTCTCCCACTATTTTTTTTTTTTTTTTTTAGAACATGCAATACAGTCCGGCCTCTGGATGTACTCCCTTTGTGCAACATTATTGTCTCTGCCATCTACCTTCAAATGGCTTGTCAAGGGTTTTGATAAATCAGTTGCAAAGGTGTCTAGTTTCATTGTAACATCTTTGAGTGCCTTTTCTGAGAGTTGCTTTCTATGCCACATAAGGAAATTCACCTCAGTGAGTCTTAGGAGAACCCTAAAATCAGCTACAATGTCTCAGAAGGAGAGAGGGAATTATTTTTCTCTCCTAACTTTATTTTATTTTGGAAAGTCACAGAGGGTATTTAAGAAGAAGGAAAGCAAATAATGAAAAGAAAATGGTCATTTTGAGAGACTCTTCTGAAACTGACTTTTTTTTTCCTTCCAATACTCTGATACTAAGAAGTTGAAATGTGGCCTTGGGGACCTAGCCTGGATTCTTTATCAGCCATTCACCCTCTCTAAGGTACTGCCCTTTATCATCTCAGCCGGGTGAGTGAGGAAATGCTGTGGGACCTATAGACACTGATCACCACCACCCCCCTCCGGCAGCTGAGGTTGGCATTTCTCCTTGTGCAAGCTCACCTCCAGGGGCACAGGACAGAGCTGCAGAATTGATGGCACTGGCAAGGTTGGAAGGAATGAGGGGTGATATCTTATTCTCTGGGGCTCCCAGAGAATGAAAGTGTACAGTATGCACCCACCAGATCATACAAACCAACCTATAAAGCATTGGTGTACAATGGAGTTCTGTAGTACTTTAACCTGATGATGGTTTACACCAAATTATCTAGACCTTCAGAACTCATCCAATCCCAGGCTGGTCTATGATTGTCCAAGTGAGGCGTGCATGAAATAAGACTATCCAAATAGGTGGGGACAGAATTTTCCTCTGAATAAAATAGAGATCAATGGTACTGGGAAAATAAAAAGTGGGGGCCAGGGAATTAGGCAATCCATGGGGACTGGAAGGAGGGACTTTTTCCTTGCTCACACCAGGCTAGTGAGGTGGGAGAAAGCTTGGCCACATAGACACAGGCTGAGAGCAGAAAGCACCACCCAAGCTCCACTCTGAAGAAGTAACAGGAGCAGCAGTAGAACATTTGTTCTCCAGGCTCATCCTTGAATCTAAGCTCCAGCTCCCTAAAACAAGGTCTGAGTCTCTAGATGAAGTAGAGGAGAGTATCTTTCTGAGAACTATGGACAATAGCTGTTTCTAGCCATGGGCAATAGCTGTTCCTAGACACAGCCTATCACTGATGCCAGAACCTCTCCTGGGTCAGCCACCAAGTTGCACTGGTGAGCTCAGGGAACATGCCTCCATGCTATGGCTGAATTGCAAGAATTGATTGCTGAGAGCTAAAAACTCCTGCAGTTTTGCTGTGTCACAACCTTAATTTACACACTGGGGGATACAGTGACTGGTATTAGGACTATCCAGAGCTTAGCCATTTGGATATTGGCCTTGATGGGGGTAATGGAAGGCCAATTTTCCTGACAGGTGTCTGCAATATTTTTGACTTCCTTCTCTTTTTCTTTGCTTTCCTTCTCCTCACAATTATTATCAATAATACAACTATTGTTTATTGAGTATAAACTATTCATTGGCATGCCAAAAAGACTACAAACTCAGCATATATAACTGAGTCCATGATCTTCCTCCTCTGGCCAAATTCTTTCCTGAATTACTTCCTGCACTGCCGATCTTCCTCCTAGTCACCCCTTTCTGAATTGAAATTTCAGTATCTCTTTTGATTTGTTCCTCAACTTGGCCCCACAGTCCCAGACTTCCTATACCTTCTGCCTTTGCAATATCTCACCTGCATGCTTTCTTTTCTGGTATCACAACTCTTAAGAAAGTTCTTACCTTCCTTGCTGCCAGAAGGCAACCTCCTAGAAACCATGAGAGTTCTCCCTGACACCAGTCTCTCCCAGCTTTAATGGATTCTGTACATTTGCCATACAAATAATTCTCCCATTGCACAGAATACATCAGTTCTGTGTTCAAAACCTTCAATTACTCCCCTTTGCTTGTGAAGTTAAATCTAAATGCAGTTGATTCTCATTAGTTGCAGTAGTTATGTTCTATAAAGTCACTGCAAATGCTGAATTAGTGAATACCAAACCATTGCTCCTAGGGGAAATACAGAGTTAGGTTCCTGAAAGCCTCTGGTCACAGCATTTTCATTAACCAATCAATACATAACCTTTTTTTTTTATGTGTTGCTGTTTAAGGACATCTTATCTAATTTATTTATTTTTTTATTTCGGCATATTATGGGGGTACAGATTTTAAGGTTTCAATAATCTATCTAATTTATATTCTCGGTTAATCAATATTGAACTCCTGGACAAAAAACATTATAACTCACGCCTGATAAATCTTGTCTAACACATTGTATTTTCCCTTTGAAGCACATCACAGCCTTTTTGTGCTTCAAAACACTAGACAGCACTTTGGCACTGCACTTAGGTGCCATTTTAAACAGTGAAATCATCAACAAAAAGCATAAAAGTGCCAACTACATAGCACTCAATAGACTGTAAAAAGGATACTTGTTTATACTATGTCAGCTAATACAAGATGTGTCAATTTGATGGGAAAATCATTTATAAATTGTCACGTTGCACACCTTAAATATATACATTTTTCAATTAAATATTTTAAAATAAAAACATTTTTTTCAAAAGCATCAATTTATTTGACCTTTGGACTCAGCTGAGAATGTGCATGTCAAATGACTCAAATTTTTTTGCCATTCTGGGTGTGTCTATGAATGACCATGAAAGTGCCATATTGATTTGGGAGTTAGAAATAAATTTTAGTAAGTAGATGAATTTGGGACTCCAGTACATGTAAATAATGAGGATCAACTGTACCTCATCCTGGATTCCAAAGCCTCCAAAAAGAAGGTCACTTCCTCTCTCTACTGTATGATATCTCATTATTTCCCTATACTTCACTCCTGCTAAAATACCCAATCTTTCTGCCTTCATGGCCCTCTCCGTTACTTGTACAGTTAAGAATTCTTTGATTACAAGCAATGGAAACTGACTTGGACTTATATAAGAAAAAACAAAGAAGTTGGAGGGTACTAACTGGAAGGGTGGCTCACAGACCCAAAGGAAGAACAGGACAATTGACAATCGTGAAATCTATGTTACAAGGCAACTCAGAGATCTAAGCAACAAAAGCCCATGGACCTTCTTTTAAGAGGCTATCTTTAAGATGACTCGACCCAAACTATTAATAACACCCTATTAGCCTCTCTATCTTGTGTCCTCAGGTTCCAAGTTCTTAGGACAGATGACATGATTAGCCTACTTTGAACCAGGTATCTCAAGGTGCTCAGTCCTGGTGACTAAAGTAAGGTGGATGATGCCTGGCCTAACTCAGCTCACATGGTTGCTGCTTTGGCTGGTGCAGCAGAGTCTGCTATCAACATAAGACTGGGATTGGTACTGCCCAGATAAAGGCAATGATTCCTGCACTTGTTTTCCTTTCCCATCTTCGTAGTCCAGAATTCTTTTTACCCTTCAGCTCTCATCTAAATATGACCCCTTCTATAGTGCCTTTGCTGATTCACCTAGAAGGATGTAATTTTCCTTTTCCCCTTCTTTAAACCTAGTAGCACTTGACATTTATCTTTTGGCTTTTGTATTCAGCCCTATGCTATGGCTATATGTAAACCTTTCTCTTTATTCACTCACTTATTTATTCAGTAAATATGCATTAATTACTGTGTACAGGGATTGTGTTAAGCTCCTCCTCTGGGTTCCTAGAGGGCAAGGACTATACCCTGTTCATCTTGAAGAGCATGTAGAGACAAGAGGCTAATAATGGGCCCAATGGATTCCACATGGAAAACACCCACACCCAAGTAGGTTGAGTTTATCCAGGAACAAGTTCTTTTGTGAGGGCCATGCAACTGGCTATAGCTAACTACCTGATCAGCATTATAACAGAGGCTCTGTATAAATGCATTGATGTTGTATTTATTTACCTTAATAATGACCCAGCTAGAAGGACTGGATATAATATATTAACTATATAATATATTACATATGTAATATGTAATTACATATGTAATATATTACATAGATGAATAAAAATTTATACACATATACACACATGTAATCAAGTTATGAACCAAAGAAAGATTTACACACACATAATCAAGTTATAAGCCAAATAAAACTTAATATTTTGTTAATCTTAACTCAGTAGATAATTCTAATGAAAAGAAGATATAGATATAACCCAGCCCTTGAATTTAGTGAATCCACAAAAACAAACAAATGAGAACACAATGGATACAAAAGTATAGGAATGTGTCAAGTAGCATATAGATTTGACTTAAAGAACTACAGTGGAAGCTATAAAATTAGACAAATTGCCCCAGGAAATGATTATCCCCAATCGATGCTCCCTCTTACGTCCACCCACACTCTGCATTTCTTCATGAGCTGCAGGATTGGAATCTGGGCTCACAACAAAGGACTTGTGCAAGTTCTCAAGAATATTCAAAGCTCTTTTCTAAGACAAAGCCATACCCTTTCTCCTACAAGCCTGTGATGAAGTAGGATGTGCTCTGGACAAGACAAGGTCACATCTTAAGCTCCCAGCCCAGCAGGACAACTCAGCCTCTCTTATCACTGGCCATTTAGAACAGACCTTGACTGATAGTACTAACTGTCTGCACTCCCTGAAATTTGTACTTTCCCAAATTGACTGCAACTCAATACCAACCAATGACTGCTCAAAACAGCTATAATTTTCGAGAAAGGGCCTAATGGATGTGTTAAGAAATGTCTTCTTTCTTCTAGGTTCTCTAAGTACAGTCCCTGCTATAAAGCAAAGCATCAGACCACAATACCCTAGCTTCCTACAAAAATGCTTTGGCGGATTTATATCCCTCTTAACTTTTACAGACACTGGCCTAAGAAACATTTATTTTTAACTGCATTTCTGTCTTCTTTCCGTCAAAATTTTCCTTGAATGTATTGTCCACTAGATACCCAATGTCCTTTATTTAAACATCTACAAGATAAATTCCTCTTTCTATGGAGTTCAAAGAAAAAGTTAGTCACTGCAGAATGATTCTGATGATTTGTTTTGCTTTTTTATCAGATAATAAACCTCACGCAAACCAACATTTCCCTCCTTGTCTTGGTTTCCAGAAAATTCACGGCAGAATTCAGTTATTAAGCTCATCTATTGTAAAGTTATTCCCTTCTGAGAGACGAAGAGATTTGTACCCTCTTTCTTCCTCCCTTTATTGCTCTATTTTTTGCAGTGTTTAATTTTTGAAGCTGCCTCAATTGCTTCTGTAATTGATGGGGGATAAACGTTAAACAAATGCAGATTGGAATTTGCAATCCTTCCTGCTTTAATTCAGACTCTTGTCAATATCCAAAAATTAAGGATAATATCTCCTTGAGTACTTATTGAAGCTTCGTTTGGCACTGGGAAAGGGGCAGTGTGTGGGGGAAAGTCTGTGTCTTACTTTCTTGGAGATGAAGCCAGCAAGAACATTTGTCTGAACATCAATAACAATTAGATCTTAATTATAAGGATATGTTCCAAGCAACATTCTGCTCCCAAAGGGGTAGGTTGGGGTAATTTGAGCCACAGATTTATTTTGCTGTTTACCGTGAAAGTCATGCTGAGGTGGATACTAAACTTCATAGTGATGAGGTGGTGTTATTGATGTAAATTATCCTGAACTTGCATCAAACTTTTGAAGGTTAATTAAAGCCAAACTTATGGAACAGGACCATTATGTACTTATTGTTATATTACTCTTGCAGGGAATTATTTGTGTAATCCATAACCATACAATAATAATTTATTGGATGAGGTTAATCGGTTCTTGTAGCTCTGACATGATTTCAAGCCCTTTGATAGCCTTTCTTGGCACTTAGGATAAGACTTGAGTTCTTCACCATGGCCTCTAAGCCCGACATGGTCTAGCCCCTGCCTGGTCCTGCAGTTTTATCTCTGTCCACTACCTTCCGCCACACTGTGCTCCATGCATACTGTGGGTTTTTCCCCGTTCTTCCAGCTTTATGATGCCTTTCCCATTGCAAATATGCTTGCTGTTCCCTGTACCTTCCTGTTTGCTCATGTTTGGCTCTTCCAATATCAACTAAGACAACATTCCTTCTTCTGAGAAGATATCCAATCACCGTCTGTCACAACACCTTCTTGTTTCCTTCTCAGTACATGGCACATCGTTCTTGTTTATTATCTGTTGCCCAGTAGACAGAAAACTCCACGGAGGCAGGAATGTGGGCACAGTTACATCCTTGAACCTAGCTCAGGTGCTCAGAGCCCTGCTCTTCTTCTTACATTTTTCTGTGGGTTGACACAGTTGGATCTCCCCAACTCTAAAATGATAGAATCATCCACAAGTCAAACACTATAGCATTTTGCAACTAGAATATACCTTAGAGGTGATATAGTACCTCATTTTTCAGGGAGAAGAATTTAGGCCTAGAGGGCTGAAGTAACTTACCTAAGTCTACACAATAATAAAACTAGACGAGGGCTCTGGTCTAGGATTCTAATTACACTCCAATAACTGCTTCATTTTCTCACTAAATGTCACTATTGGTCTTCCAACTGGTGAAACTTAGCCCATTCATGGTGTTCAAACTGTTCTGGGTTGCCCAGGACTTTTGTGGTTTTAGCACTGAAAGTCCTGTGTCCCAGGGAGCCCCTCAGTCCTGGAAAAATCAGATTTTAGACCCTAAAAGGGCCAGGGTGTGTGTTGTTACTTAGTCTGCAGTGTGAATGTTGGTGCATCCTCCCTCCCCCTAGCATATGTGTTTCTAACCAGGAATAAAGAGCATGAGTAATACATACTCCTATTGACAGCGATGGGCATTTCCTCAGAAGCTATAACTAGCTATGGGTGGTCAGCAGAAAATCAACACTCCCAATGTCAACAGACAAGCTTCAAATTCATAAACATTGTTTTTCTTATCAGGAATCTCAGTTCCAACAATCCATTTTCTTGGTGCAAATATGTTTTAGTCTTCTCAGTGTGCTTAAACAACAGCAATTTACTTTCTCACAGTCCTGGAGGCAGAAGTCTGAGACTAGGGTGCCGGTATGGTCAGTTTCTATTGAGGGCTCTTTTCCGGGCTTGCAGACGGCCGCCTTCTTGCTGAGTGCTCACACTGTCTTTCCTCGGTGTAGGCGTGCGGAGATAGAGATCTTTCTCTACGCCTCTTCCTATAAGGTCACCAGTCCTATCAGCCTAGGACCCCACACTTACGACCTCATTTAACTTGAATTACCTCCTAAAAGCCTTGTCTCTAAACATTAATTACATCAGTGCTTCAACATACCTCTGGCAGGCACAGGAGAGACCAGGAACAGAGAATTGGAAAGGGAGAAGAGAGAGCTCTGTGAGCCCTGCACCAGCTGCCCAGAGTGGCATGTTTTCTGACAGCAACTGCAGTGACAGCCCAGGAAACCCTTGGCCCCTAGGCTAGGCGTGCCATTTGCACCGGCAGTGGGTGCCATCTGATGGTGGTGACCACAGGCCTGGCGCAGGTGGAGGGTAAGAGTTGGGTGTGAGCCAACGCCAATCCCTTTTCTGTTCTCTAAGTCCTTTTCCTTCAGCTTCATTCTTCATGATGAGAATAAAAGCCTTGAGTGTACAATCAAGTCCTGGCAGAATATTTCAATGCCCCTTCACATCCATCTGGCTGAACATGCTTTAGGGAAGTGCATCTCAACATTTCATGGGCCTAGAAATCATCTGAGAATCTGGTTGAAACACAGATTCTGATTTGATGGGCCTGAGGGTTTGTATGTCTAATGAGCTCACAGGTTTGCTGATACTGCTGCTCTAAGACCACACTTGAGTAGCAAGGCTTCAAAAAATGCTAACAAATGGCCTCAGAAACCCTCCCAGTTTGATTTCTGGAGGTGGAAGCAATCTACTACTTTTGCACACAGATTTCTCTCTAATCAAGCTGCGAGTCTTGCTGCAGTGTTCTCCTTTTCCTCCTCCCGAGACAGCCTTTACCGGCAAACCCTGCTTCTCTCCCCAGATAACCCTTCACCTCTGTCCTTCCCCACACCCTCCCTCCCAATCCTTTAGGGAAAGGTGCATTTGTGGAGTTCACTGGTGCCTTACAGGGCTTGGGTAAGTCTCCAGGGGAAAATGGGAAACAGTTAATCCCAAGCAGATCCCAAATTGCAGCTCAGACCCTGGCAGGACCTGCAGGCAACACCAACTGCAAAATATCAATTTACTTCTTAAAATGGTTTTGCCCAAAAGCAATTACACAGCAGCTCTCAGGATCCCAAACTGTCACAGCCTCTCTGAGCACTGACGGTCTATTTGGACTTTATTTTTAGTTTCTTCATTAAAATAATATACTCATAATTATACTGACATAGAACTCTCGTGTCCCGATCTATCCAGGATTGTAAGATTAAGGAAAAGCATCCAAATTAGATGGCTTTAATAATTTTCTATGCAAAATGGTCTGGAGAAAGCAACATATGAAGAAAAAAAAAATAGCCTGCTGACCTGCTTCCATATATGGCATTTAATCTTTTCTGAAAATCACAGCTACGAAGAGAAAAAAAAAATCCTTAACCATGACTTCAGCCAGGCCAACATGACAAACTTGAAAACTTGAAAAATTTCATCTTCAGTGCCCTTAGTTTTCTCCCCCAACCACACAAGTCCGCGGATCCCTTTCTTTGTTGGATACCCCGTTGTCTACCTCGTTCTGTCTTTCTCCCCACTACTAGCAACTTGCTCCCAAGATCATTTATATCTGTGTATGAATTGAGTCATTGCGATTTTTCTACCCCTGAGGGTGTAGGCTTAAACCTCATCTCTGACTGCACGAAGGACCCGGTTGCCTGGCAAATAATTTTAGGGAGCAGGTAGCTCACAGCAGGTGACCTCCTGGAACCGCCTGTGAGAAAACAATGATGAGCATTGGCTCCTGTGGGATGCATTGTGCTTGGGGGTTTGTATTAATCTGCTCGAGCTGCCATGACAAAATACCGCACACCAGGTGGCTTAAACAACAGAAATTTATTTTCTCACAGTTCTGGAGACTGTTAAGTTCAAGCGCAAGGTGTTGGCAGATTTGGTTACTCCTGAAGCTTTTTTCCTTGGCTTGAAGATGGCCTCTTTCTGGCTGTGGCGTGTGGCCTTTCTTCTTTGTGCATGTACCCCTGTGTCTCTCCATCTGTGACACCTCCCTCCCCCATGGGATTAGGGCCCTACCCTCATGACCTCTTTTATCCTTAATTATTTCTTTAAAAGCCTTATCTCAAATAGGACTTGAACATATGAATTGGGAGTGGGGAGGGAGACACAAAATTTAGTTCATAATGTGCCTCTATTTATGCCTTCATCACTCACATAACTTGTCAATGTTTCTTTTGGAAAATACCTGAGTCTGAAACCTAATGTAGCCTATACTTCTGAAGGTGCCAGCCAGTGGATTCCTGGGTGGACTGGCTGGTAGATTCTACCCCAGTGTTAAGATGTTAAGTGCAGGCCAGGCACGGTGGCTCACGCCTGTAATCGTAGCACTCTGGGAGGCCGAGGCAGGCGGATTGCTCCAGGTCAGGAGTTCGAAACCAGCCTGAGCAAGAGCGAGACCCTGTCTCTACTATAAATAAAAAAAAAGAAATTAATTGGCCAACTAATATATATAGAAAAAATTAGCCAGGCATGGTGGCGCATGCCTGTAGTCCCAGCTACTCAGGAGGCTGAGGCAGCAGGATTGCTTGAGCCCAGGAGATTGAGGTTGCTGTGAGTTAGGATGATGCCACGGCACTCACTGTAGCCTGGGCAACAAAGCGAGACTCTGTTTCAAAAAAAAAATAAATAAATAAAAAGACATTAAGTGCCAGACTGTTTCTATTGCCTTGGCTCTACTCTCTTTTTCTATTTGGAGAAGATACAGGGAAGGGAACCTAGAAACAGCAGCCTAGGCTATCACTCCTCTCACAGGGTCCACCTCTCTTTAGGAGAGAACTGCTGAGGTGGCCATCACAGAGCAAGTCAAAGAAGTTGGTGAAACAGAGATACTTGTGGAGGTCAGTGCTTATTTGTCCTCAAATCCATCCTGCATCCTTCTCTGCTCTGCAGCACAGAGCAACACACTTCCCAAGCTCCCTTGCTCTCTGGCTCCTGGGTGGGTCCAGCCAATGGGACACCCTGATGGAAGGCTGGAGGGTGAGAGTCCGAGAGATGTCCAGGTATCTCTCCCACTCTCTCCACCCCCTGCGGGGTCTGGCGATAGCAGTATCTCTTGCAAAGCTCCAGCTTGTACAGGGCAGCCTTGCACTCAAAGAACCATACTTTGGAACCATAACAACACCACTTCCCCACATTGTCCCTCCAGCCCCAGTGGTGGCAGCAGCTTCCTGTTGTTGCTAGTCTCTTGTTTGCATCACTGTGCCCTTTTCGCCATCTCAGCCCTCCCACTCCACTATCATCAGTTTCCCAAATCAAATCCCTTATGTTCGAAAGTCCCAAAGTGGTTCCTGTTTCTTAGCTGATACAATCATCTTTGGATCTATTTCACACCGTGAGAACTGGAGGAGAGACACAGCTCAGCAAATAATAAGTGCTCAAAACTTAGAAAATATTAATATGAGAAGCAATGACAGAAATGATAAATTTTATCTTTAATATAGTATTCAGAAATAAAATTGTTAAATATACTTCAATGCAAAATTCAACAATAATTCAAACCACCTCCAAAACCCAGTTACACAGTTCTGGCTTTGGTGATCTTTTCTATTAATAGAAAGAGAGGAAGTGATGGAAATCACACTGGAATGGAAGTCCAAAGGCGTGGCTCCCCACCAGCTGGCTGTAGATCTTGAATTTCCCCCTGTCCTCCCTGCGCCTCAGCTTCCATATCTGTAAACTTAGGTGCTTCAGTAAGATATTTTCTAAGCTCCCCTGTAACTCTGACTTGTTATTACTCCGTAACCAGCTTATTTTTCATCTTTGGGGAAGGGTGGGGAGTAGAATATCTTTCTCCCCCTCCCACCAGCCCTCCGTTCACCCCACACCCCCACACCCCCAGCCCTGCTTGGCTTCTTCTATAGGATTTTGATGCTCCTGTTTACATCAGTCGTTTTAACAAGAGGTATGCCTGTGCTCGCTTGTGCAGACAAAATTGTTCCAGATTCGATCGACTGGGTTTATGTCCCTTTACATAGATTTTAAGGTTATTTCTTTAAATGTCTAAAGGATTTTATTGTAACAGACATTGTTTTGTGCCAACATTGCCTATTTCAGTGGCACTTACAATCTAATGTAAAAAGTAAAATAAAACATTTTAAGTGGACAGAGGAAAAAAAATAATAAAATTGCAATGACTCTGAGGTCTTACATGTCTACCCTGATAAGAAATCCAGGTGTTTTCCCCCACCCCACTCCCAGGGTTTTCATTCCTCAAATATTTGGAAAGATGACCCCTCCTCCTTCAGGGTTGGCTCAACTGGTCCATGAATTAATCCAAAACAGTCCAATATGTGAATTGTCAGAGAGATAAAGAGTGGGGATGGGGAAGACATTCCAGGCAAGGAATGGGAGAAAGAGCTGAAACACCGTCTCTACTGAAAAAATAGAAAGATTAGCCTGGTATTGTGGTGTGAGCCTATAGTCCCAGCTACTTGGGAGGCTGAGGCAGGAGGATTGCTTGAGCCCAGGAGTCTGAGGTTGCAGTGAGCTAGACTGATGCCACTGCACCCTACCCAGGGCAACACAATGAAAGAAAGAAAGAAAAGAAAGAAAGAAAGAAAGAAAGAAAGAAAGAAAGAAAGAAAGAAAGAAAGAAAGGAAGAAAGGAAGGAAGGAAGGAAGGAAGGAAGGAAGGAAGGAAGGAAGGAAGGAAGGAAGGAAGGAAGGAAGGAAGGAAGGAAGCAAGGAAGGAAAAGAAAAGAAAAGAAAGAAAGAAGGAGAGAGAGAGAGAAAGGGAGGAAGAGAGAAAGAAGGAGAGAGAGAGAGAGAAAGGGAGGAAGGGGGAAAGGGGGAAGGGAAGGAGAAGAGAAAGGGAAGGGGAAGAGGAAGGGAAGGAAAGGAAGACAGAAAGCTAGAAACAGAGTGGATCTTGGGTTGCATGTGCAGCTGCACAATAATAGCAAAAATAATGATAACCACAATTAAAAACACATATAGCACTCACTTTGTCAAGTGTGAGATACTCGTCTAACATATTTTACGTGTATTCTTTCATTTGTTTGACAAACATTTATTAAGGTCTTATTGGTGCCAGGTATTATTCCTGGTACTCGAATTATATCAGTGAATAAAAGTAAAAAATGATGAAAGAATAGAAATATCTCTGCCATTATAGAATTTACAATTTAATTGATTTATTCCTTCCAAAAAGCCCTATGGGGATAGATGGTATTCTTATCATACTCATTTTACAGATGAGAAAACTGAGGCACAGAAAGGTCAATGGACTTCTCCAGGTCATGCAGATAGGAAGTGGTAAGAGGACTTTGAACTTGGCCATCTGCCTGCAGAACACATGGTCTCAGGCCCCGTACTGGCCTGCCTTCCCCTCAAGAACTGAGCACGTGCCACTTTTCTACTTCATCTTCACTGGCTCTGTCATAGGATGGTCGCCTATGATCCCATGAGAGTCACCCAAGTTTCAAGCATTCTAGGTAGACAATAACATCTAGCCGAAGAAGAGTCGTTCCTCTTTTATATCTCTTCTTTTAAAAATCAGCTTTACTGAGTAAAATTTAGAGACATTAAATGTACCCATTTCAAGAGTATAATCTAATAATATTTATATGCACCCATGTAAATGCCACTACAATCAATGCATAAGACATTTCCTCATCCCAAAAAGTTCATCTGCAGCCACTTATAGTCAATGCTTTCTCCTACTCCCTGCTATAGGCAATCACTTTTCCATCTGTCTTCTTTCACTCAGCATTTTTATGAGATTCATTCATGATATTAAATATATCAGTGTTCCATTTTACTTTATTAATGCCTAGTATTCTATTTTATGGAAAAAAACACAATTTGTTCATTCACTTTTGGTGGACATTTGGGTTTCCAGTTTGGGACTATCATGGATATGCTATGCTTTGAGTACATGTGTGCAATATTTATATAGACATATATTTTAATTTATCTTGAATAAATACCTAGGAATGAAGTTGTTGGGTCAGGTCATTGTTTTGTATTTAACTTTATATAAAACTGTCAAACTGTTTCCAAAGTGGTTGGATCTTTTTACACTCTGATCAGCAATAAGGAAGAGGTCTAGTTTCTCCCAGTCTTCTCCAATGCTTGGTATTATCAGTCCTCTTAATTTTGACCACCCTTAAGCATGTGTGTAATGTGTCTCTTTGTATTGGCAGAAGAAAACCTATTTTCAGGAGCCTACAAACAGACTTGCTCTATTGGCCAGGGCGAGGTCTCATGCCCATGCCTTAGCTGCAAGGGAAGCTGAGAACGCTGGCCTTGGCACTTTCAGCCTCTGGATTGGGAGGTGGCTTCTGCTGGCAGAAGGGAGATGGAACACAAGTGTTACTTGGACAACCAACTGGGCTGCACTGGCAGCCACGGCTTACCAGTTGAGATCTACTGTAAACCTTTGAATGCAGCAATAAGGACTTGAGAAATAAGTTCCTTCCAAGGAGGATGAGGAGACGTCAAAGCAGTCACCAGTTTTGAGCTTGGGTTACAAGAGACAGGTGGCCTTAATGGAATAGATGTGGAGCCAGGCTTGGTTCACACAGTGTTTGCAGATCCCGATTCCTTTGACCCACTGCCCTTCCATTGGTTCTTGAGATTTTGAACTGGTTCACTCTTCCTGGGTCTTTTAAGAACTCTGCAAGTTGTCTGGAGGGGACAAACTTGCTCTACCCTGGGGAAATTGCAGAGTATGTGGGCCAAAATTGGTTGTGTTCATGGTGTAAGTTGAAGTAAGAGATATAGCAAGAATTCATGTTTGTTTGTTTTCTCTTGAAATTCGGCTGAATTTTCTAGGCCTCTTTCCTATGGAGACAGTCTCTTGGAAACACTCACATTTGAAAGACAACCCCAGGAAGAGCCAGGGAGAGACTTTTCAATGGCCTCCTGTGTCAAGTTTTGGGCCTAGTATTCGGATGCAGAGAAAAGACTGCATCTGTCTTGCTAGTACATTTCAAGTCAATCATCCGCCTTCCTCTCCAGGGTGTTTCAAGTGACAATGACAATGTAATGGTATAAAGCAACTGTTACAGTCCATGTCACAACATTAAAAATATGAGCATAATAGGAAATGATCCCTATTAACCGGATATTGATCTTCATCTTTATTTATATAGATAAAAAGGGCTATTTGGACTAGTAATTATGTTTCTGGCATTTCTCAGAGTTTCAAGTTACTTACTGGAAATAGCTTGATGAATTCAAATACTGGATTCTAAATTCCTTATTCATCTATAAGCCATTGCTCAACTTGGATAACAGAAATGCTATGCCAGTAAGTAACAACTTGGGATGGAAGGTTGACCATTGGAATTCAGAGTGGATATTTAGGATTTGGGTACCAGCTTCTTAAGAAAATTTTAGTGACTTTCCATGTAACTAAGATGGACTTGGAAATTTTAGTTTATTTTTTTTTCACTTCAGTTATTATGGAACTGTTTATTTCTGGGAAAAATCTAGCATTTTTTCTCAAGTCTTGCCAAACATATGCTTGCATTATTTAATTTACTGCAGCGTGTTGTAGATACGTCTTCAAGTTTCATTATGTATACAACCATGCATACAGCTCTGTGTGTGCAGAGAAAGAGAGGCAGAGAGAGTTTCAAAATTGCCACAAGAAGATGCTTAATTTCCAGCCAATAATTATGTATGAGAGCCCATTTCTTAATAGGGAAATAGACAATTATGAGCATAAAAACAGTACTTTGGGGCTTCCTTTTCCAAAATTCCCTGAGGAACATATGTTCTCAGAGCCAAAAGGGAGATTTTTACATGCACGCATACACACACACAGTCTCTCTCTCCCTCTCTCCCTCTCTCCCTCCCTCTCTCTCCTGCATCCTCTCTCCATAACAAGCTGACTCTGAGACAAGGGAAAAAATCGTTTCCCAAACAACATTCTCTCTACCTTCCACTTATGATAACAGCAGCTTGAATTCATTACTGTACTAATTTTAAAATCTGCTCTGAAAGGGTGTGTGTGTGTGTATGTGTGTGTGTGTGTGTGTGTGTGTGTGTGTGTGTGTGTGAGATCACCCCCTGCCCCAAATCAGAGAAGGTGTGATGCTAGATGCTCCTCTTTTCCTCTGATTACGACTGGCTTCATGTCCCCTTCATGTGCCTGGGTAGGGGAGGAAAGAGGCTTCTTAGCATAACAGGGCCAGCTGTTGGCAAAATCTTTGTTGTATTTTTTATTTTGTCCCTTCCTTCTGCCTGGTTCCCTTTGCCATTGTTCTGATCACACATACCTCTTCCTGCTTCTACACTATCCCTCCTGCTCCATTAACAGTGGCTCAGTCACACAGCCGGGAAGGGGTCCAACCAACTACCTGTTGCCACCATTGGCTGGCTGCTTGACTCAAAGCACGGGGACTGCACCTTTGTCCATGCAACACATGTGACGGATGCCACTCACGCAGCAGACATGCAGCTGAGCAGGCCAGGGGTCATGGGCAATCCCAAGCCCTCAGCTGCAACACCAGCCATTTTTCTCACAAACTTAAAAGGAAATCTAAATGCAGGTAAGTAATAGGAAGCTATTGCAAGGCCAATGTTGAATCTGCTTTAATTTACAAAACTAAAATAAAATAATTTGCAAGCTTATTACAATACTTTAAATGCAATTAGTGACAAATGACCTCTGTCCTGCCTTACCACTGAAAGTCCTGGCACTGGCCATTCTCCATTGGCCTTTCCAGATCTGGTCATCACTCTTCTCCCCCAATCTGCTTTGTGTCCTGGGGGCAGGGAAGTCCCCTTTGGGCATGGGTCAACTGTGTTGCTTTGTCCTCTGACTTCCTGTTGAGTCTGGCCAGTGGGAGATGTCATCGGGCTCCCGGAAGGCAGGAGGAAAGACAAGCTGGTGTATTTGTTCTCATCTCTCTCTCTGCTGGTCTGGGCTCCCCTTTCAAAGTCCAGTCAACTCCTGGTAGGCATCCCTCTTCCATATCTACAATCTGAGCTGCAGCTCTCTTGGGGGATCCAGAGACAGCTCACTCCCTGTCCGAAGAGGGGAGAGAGGACATGGAAACCTCGCTGTTGCTACCCCTGGATACTTAACCAACCCTTGCTGGTTCCTTTTGATGTCGCCCACCTATAAAACAGTCCCTGCATGGGAGTGCCATCTCTTCCCTGCAAGGACTGACTAATTTCATAGTGGAAAACAAATTGCTTGGTACGTTACCCCTCCCAGGAGTTCTGATGTTTAATAGAACACTCCATTGTTGATGGAATAAAGACTGAATACCCTAATCCCCAGAAGAAACAGCTCTCAGATGGTGGATGGTTAGGCTTTGGGCAATCAAGAAGGATCTATTTGGGTGGAAGATAAATGCTCTTCAGTGATAACGTCTACATGGCCTTCTTCTTCATAAACTCTTAGCACACATTTTTCCACACCTTTTCTCATGCTGTTCTCTTCTATAAGATATTTGACTGCTATCCATTTTTTAAGGATTGAACTTACTGCCAAGAATTCATAAAGCCTTTCTTGATCCATTTTTTTCCTCCTTAATCCCCTCTCCAAGAGTTTACAATAATCCTCCAGGAAATAGACACACACTCACATCTTATAACAATTACAATTTTCACAGTCTAAAAATATAACTATCACTATTTGCCAGACACAGGACTATAACCCCGGTTCATGTTCTGATCTTGTGCCTTGTATAAACTGACATTATAACAAAGTACTTATACGCATGCCATTAACTTTGGAGTCAGAGGGACTTGGTTGGAGGCTTAGCTCTGCCGGTAGCTCACTGTGTATGTATACATTACATAACTTTTCTGAATTTCAGTTTCCTGAAAGAGAAATAGGGGTAAAAATATTCTCATGGGATAGTTGTGAAAATCAAATGGAATATTCGTCCTGATTTTTAAGTATAGTGCATGTTGCACAGTAAATGCTAAATAAATATTAGCTAAAAATATATACAAAGAATAAATTATATTGTTTCCATTTAACTTCTTGAAGGAAACAGCCTATCTTCATAGCTTTGTGTTCTCCTCAATAAAAGTCCAACATATACTGAGGATAGATGGGCAGATGGATGGGTGTGTCCTTCCTCAAATAGAAAATTCTTTATTTTTTATTTTTTTATTTCGGCATATTATGGGGGTAGAGATTTTAAGGTTTCAATAAATGCCCTTTCCCCGTCTGGGGGATGGTCATGCTGGAGACTCAGAAAATTCTTTAGACTACTTTGACATTACCTAGCTGAGATACAGTTTTAAAATTGCCTAGCCAGGCACAGTGGTGTGTGCCTGTAGTCAGCTACTAGGGAATCTAAGGCAAGAGGAGGCTAACTTGAGTCCAGGAGTTTGAGGCTAGCATGGGCAACATGGCAAGACTTTTAAAAACAGAGAGAGGTTAAAAAATTTTTTTTCAGCTAGTCCTTTGGGTCTCTGCACATGATTTTTCTTTCTGCTTAATTGATACAAATCATGGATGCACATTCTTGTGTTTACAGGCTCTTTTTTTCTTTTACTTTAATTATAGTTAGCAAAGCATTTGAATTCCCTCCTCCCTGTTGTTCCAGGTCATCCTCATTCTAGCTCCCTGGGAGTTTCAGACAGGTATGAGTACTTCTTGAGGATTATTTTAATGTTTCTTTAAAAACAAGGGGTGCAATCTCTGCCAAAGCCAACAGCAGGAGGGAGAAGAGATCATTAGCTGACTAAATATTTCCACAACAAAAGTTGGGAAATTTAACCCTGAGGGTATTGGTATTTCTAACCATTCTCTATGGATCAACAATTAGGCTGAGTTCATCTATCAGTTATGAAACAGCTCAGAAAGAATTTGGACTTTTATATTTGCCAAGCAACAAAACAAATTAAAAAGGATGGAAAATACCACACACAAGTCTAGTTTATTATTTATACATCATTATTATTTTCCCCTCTTAACAAGTCAGAAATTATTTAATCAAATTCAATATTAATTTTACTACCTACTATGTGATAGACACTCTGTATAACCATTAAAAGGATTCTTTCAAAATGAAATGTGGTTCAATTAAAACAATCCCCCATGCTGTAGTATTTGCATTATTTGGCAAAAGTGGATTCTTTCTTTCTTTTTTGGCCAGAATGGTCTCATTTGTGGTTGAATTTACCAGAAGCAATTGCTTCAGTTTTTCTAAACCTGGAAGAGTGGGCATACATGAATTTTGGAGTTGCTTTTTATCCTTGCTTCATAGTTACCAGCACTGTGGCTAAACAAGTCCTTTTGTCTGTTTGAGTCTCTTTCCTCTGCTGAGAAATGGGTGTAAAAATACCTACCTCACCATGCAGATTTGAGGAATGAATGGATGGTACGAGTGTCCAATAAATGTCATTTGCCTTTGTCCCTTTGTGACTAGACTGAAACTAAGACATGTGGGACAGGCTGGAACAAAATCAAGCTCTATGTATCTAGGTTTTTAGCTTACTTAATGAATACAGGAGCAGAATTTTGACCAATTCTGTGAATCTCCCATTCCTGTGAAAGAAATAACCTTGGCATTGATATGAGATTATTGAAACTTATCTTTTGATGACAGGCAAGAAGAAAAGTCCTTGTCTGGGCTCTTATACATTTATATTAGACTAGTGGATTGGCAAAATTTGAGTGATAGCCAAAATAAGCCCCGAATGCTAAGATTCTAAATATATAAATTTCTGAGGCCTTTGTCTTCTTCTACCAATTGAGTGGAAACACTGACAAGCTCTTTTGAGGTTTGAGGTTCCCTCCTTTGAAAAAGGGATGGTAATATATTCAGGAGCCCAGGCCTCGCAGGTGGACGTTGAGAAACACTTCACTCAGGGTACTCTGTTGCCAACTGTGGAAACCAAATCTAGCTTCAGCAGAGTAAGAATTTCTTATAAAACTATTGGATAGCTCAGAACATTGACAAGAGCCTGGAAAACCAACCTCAGAAAATGGGTAGAAACCAAGAGTAGTAGGGTACCATAAAGATCCTGTGTCAGGAACAGTCTTTTTGAATGGCTGCCACCAACCTTGACATTCCTGGAGACTCACCAGTCTGCCAATAAACCTTAGACTCAAGCACTGCTGTAAGGATTAATCTCTGACTGCTTTTATATAGATGTGTCACGTGCTTGAGACTCAAAGTCCTCAGTGGGAGGATTGATTGGCCAGTTTGGGTCACATGACTATGCTCTATCTGCCATGGAACAGGGTTAGGGACCAAGATCTGTAATGAAGATGGAGGGAAGAGGAGCCCTGACTTCAGCCTACCTGTTTCTTAAAAATAGCTAGGATGTTACAATGTCCAGCAGCTATAAATCAGTATCCTCTACAGGAAGTTCATCTGTCTTTTCCCTGCCCTGTTGTTTCTCTAGGTCACTGCAGTGGCTGGTCCCAGCTATTATAGGGCCTGATCCTTTGTGAGCAGATATATGGACATGTTCTGCTCAAGGAGTGAAGCTGCATTTTGAGGGACATAAACCTTCTGGAATGAACTGGCCATGCATCCTGCTTTTATGTGATTCTGGCCTCTGAATCCTTGTTATACTCAAGAGTAGAGAGTTCTCTGGAACCCGATGTGAACACTGGCAAGACATTCCTAAAAAGTGAGACACCCACAGTGGTGATATTGCCTATCGACTTGCTCAGAAATGCCAAATGGGGTATGAGCTGCTGAGGTATTTGAGCACATCATGCTAAAAGCCTCTTGTTTAATTTTAGGCACTGAAACATGTTTGTTTGTTCTTTTCCTTCATTGGGCCATTCAGTACCAGTTTTGCTAAAAGAGGAGAAGCAACTCAGAGGCAAAATAGCAGCCAAATGAAGAGCACTTTGAGGTGCTCTTTCTTAGTGGATAAAAGCATTCATTATCTTTGCATCTGGCCTGGGTTGGAATCCCAGGCCCCAAATGCTTTCTAGGAGGACAATCTTGGGCTGGTGCCTTAAGCCTCCTCTAACTTCGGTTTCCTCATCTATAAAGTAGGGTTCATGGATGGTTGTAAGGATGGAAGATGATTTATTCAAAGCCCGCAGCCACGTGATTGCTCAGCCAGCGTCTGCTCCTTTCAGCTCCCTTGCTCTTTCTGGCTCCCAGAAGCGCACAGAGCAGTGAGCATCCTTACTCCACTGCAAAGCACAAAGTTACTGGAGGCAGTTTGAATGGAAGTTAAAGGTTAGATGTCAACACTGAAATAAAACATCAGCATGGAGGAGAAAGGGCATTGACCTCAAGCAAAGAGAAGGCAGAGCTGTGGCATCAGCATAATTCCTGTGTCAATGCTAACGCCATTTAGCATTGACGTCACCTGACACGGGAACAAAGGGGGAATCCTAAAGACAAGAGAAGTAATCTCTATCGTGCACTCTGGGGTCCAAGTTGAGGGCTTCGCACACAGTCCTGAACCACATTTAAACTGCATAACAACCCCACGAAGTAGGGACATTATTACCTTCACTGTATAGACGATAAATTGAGGTGCAGGGAGGCAGTGAGTGAGTGGGAAATTAGGGTTACTTCTGACCTCAAGGTCCTGGCTTCCCAGTAAGGCAGAAGAAAATCAGCCCCAGAGTTTACACGTCTTCCACTTTCAAGAAAGCATCAGCCTGAGGCAGGGATAACTTGGTACCATTCCACACTTGGAGACTGGGTCCCGTGCCAGTTGTCCCATTGATTTCGATGAGGGTCAGCAGGGCAAGAAAGGGGTCCATCTGCATACACGTGAAGGCTCCACTGCTTCCATGGAGATGAGACGGGGCAAGACACTGCACCAGCAAATCCAGGAGGCTCCATTCACAGCATAGTGCTGTTAAGAAAAATGAACCCCAAATTAGAGATAATACAAAAGGATAACTGCATGGCCCTGCAGTGTCGCCCTTAGGCATGAACTGGCCCACTCAAATGTTAGTCAGCTAGGACAAGAGTTGACACACTGTGACAGGCAGCCATATATTTTTGTAAATAAAGTTTTGTTCGGACACAACCACGTGCATTTGTTTCCGTGTTATCTAAGGCTATTTTCATAGTATGATGTCAGAGTTGAATAGTTTCCACAGAGACCCCATAACCAGTAAAGGCAAAGATATTTACTATCCAGCTCTTTAGAAAGTTTGCCAACCACAGGAGAACGTGTTTGAATTTGCTGCTTACTATTTGATTAGAGCTCAGAAACTCTGAAGTTATGTGTCTTCTGGTCAATTTCTATGAGGTAGACAAGACCCAGAGGGTACATCTTTATTGCCCTCTAAGGCATTAACCAGTTTTATATCTATTAGCAAATTTATTTCATATCCCTTTGACTAACTATATAAATTTTCTTCCCTAATTCTCCTTGACATGGCTTTACCATCCCTACTGGTCCCCTCATTGATTAATAAGTTGATTCCATTTTTTATTCATATTCATCCTATTTTGTATGAGTCATGTGTTTAACTTTTTGAGGTATTGAATGCAACATAAATGGGTACGGTGGCAACTCCCAGGATGGGGGCAGTGTGCTGTACAGCCAAACTCATTGGTGCCCACTATAATGTTTACCTCTTTAATTCACACAGCAACCCTATAAGGCTACAGTCCTCAACCCCTGGGCCATGGCCTGGTATCTGTGGGTGGCCTGTTAGGAAATGGGGGGCATGCGTCACTGCCTGAGCTCGGCAACCCCTCACACACACCCATGGCACCCCTCTACCTCCCCCCACCCCCCACCAGTCCATGAAAAAATTGTCTTCCATAAAACTCGTTCCCAGTGCCAAGAAGTTGGGGAACGCTGCTGTAAGGTATGTTAAACTGCAACATGGGGAAATTAAAATAATACTAATACCCATCTCATAGGGTGGTTTTGTTGATCAAAAAAGATAATCCAAGTAAAGTATTTAGCATAGTACTGAGAGCTAATACTTGTTCATTAAATGCTGGTTACTGTAAGGTTTTTCGGCGGTGGTGAAAAGAAAAGACAGACACAGAGAGAGAGAAAGAGTGGGGGCCAAACCACGTGGCTTTATTACACACTCATGGACGAGGTTCCGGGGCCCCAAGAGAGGGAGGCCCCAGAAGTTGCCGCTGTTTGAAGGGGCTGAGGCCTTTTATACCCTTTGGGCCTGGCTAGGGATTTTTGGCGGGAAGAGCTAGGGATTTTAGGAGGGGCTGGAGGTATTTGTGGAATCCAAGAGCCAAAACGTTCTTATCCAGGTGGACATCTGGGTATGGATCCTCTCAGCAGGGCCTGGCAGTTTTGTCCTTGGCAGGTCTGGTCTCATGAGCCTTTTCTTTTTTGATCTGGGGAAGGGAGGGGCCCCCCGCCACCAGCCTTACAGTTATGATGATTATTATTGATGGTATTATCCTGTGTATTAGTTTTTCTTTGGTTGTAAGTAACAGACATTTGAATTCAACTAGCTTTAGCAAAGAAAAAAGAGGAAATTATTGGAAGCAGCATGTTGAGCTCAGAGAATCAAAGGAAGGGCTGAAGCTGAGCCCCAGGGCGCTCTCTTCTCCACCTCGGCTAAGACTCGAGGTATGAAAAAGCCTGTTGGAGGGATCCAGCCTCATCTCTTCTTTTACTCTGTATATCAAGGCAGAGACTGGGAATTCCTCCCTCTTGTGTGCCACCTGCCCAGCGCAGTGCCTGACACATGAAACATGCTCAATAAAAGTTCATCGACCTAAATTACCAGCATGTCAATGGGGATGATGAATAGATATACCTGGCAAAAAAGTCATGATCATCTGTGGCAATAGTAATGTATTTAATTGTGTGCTGCAGGTAGAGGCCAGGTTGGGGCAGGGACCTTGAGTGGTAGCCTGAGGCTAATCTTCCTCTTCCCAGCTATAAATCGAGATGAAGAAAACATTCCAAAGGCATCTTGAGTGTTTAGAAGTCACTGATGTGTCTCCTATTCTTTCTGTCCTTGGAATCTTCCTCTGCCTCTGGTGGGGAGCTGGGAGATAAGACCTGTTCCCCTTTCACCCCTGGGGCATGAAGCCGGACAGGTTTATTGCATTACAAGAGCTGCCTACCTCAATTGCATTGACAAGGCACGCCAGGCCTGTGCACACACCCAGATCTTTCTAATCTCTTTAGTTCCATCACCTGGACATTTTATTTGAAATTGATTTTTAAATGTCTGAGTAATTGAGGTTTATGTGTAGTTGCCTCTTTGAAACAGAGGTAAGCTGAGGCTGCTTATATAGCCTCATTAGACGCTGATTAGAGGTGATTGCCTTAGTGAAGGTCTCAATTTGTGCCATTGCTGAGGGCTCCCGTCAGAAAATAGCCTCCACTCTTGGCAGACCTGAGCATCGGGAGAGACCAGAAACCATACAGGGTTGGGCTTTGCGTGCCCTGGTGCATTTTCTGCAGAGGCCCAGCTCCAATGCGAGGCTGCTTTGCAGATCTTCCCACGGGCTCCATCCCTGCAACATGCATAAGTCACCAGGCTCCAGTGTGGGCAAAATATTTGCTTTTATTCCAGAGACATGGAACTGCAGTCAATCCTAGCAATAAAGTATTGCGGTGGGAAGTCTAATGTCTTTTGGTGCTGAGTTTGTAAACCTGGGCAAGTCCTACAGCCTCCTTTTCCCTCTATTTGTTTCCCCCATGTCCTACTCATGTGTGGCCAGGACTTGCTCTTCATCAAACAAATTGGCCTTCAGACTTGACATAGATAAGGCTTACTAGGGGACAAAAGAGACCAATTGGGTAATTTTTGATATTAAAAACATCCTCCATCTTCTACACTCACAAAAGCAGTTTTACCACTGCCCATGCCAGGAGGGTTAGAGTTTGGGAGTTGGACATAACGTGCAAGACACTTTGAAGTCAGAAAGGCTTGGGTTTGAATCTTATTGCCATTAAAGACTAGGTAATAGTGAGTAAAACCCTGAATCTCCCTTTGGTTTAGCTCCTTCATCTCTGAAATGGGGCTATGAAAGCCCACGTTGCAGGGTGAGTGGGAAGACTGGGAGAAATAATGTGTATAAAGGGCTGGGCATAAAAGAGTTTGGCCCATGTGAGGCCATCCAAACACAGCCCAGCTGGCCCTCGTAGCCTGTGGTTTTGTTTTGCTTTGGATCCTCCACTATGGATCATGACCTCTGAGTCCCATGAAAGGGCATTAACAAATTCTGTAGTAAAAAGGAAGACCAAAAAGGCAGGAATCTGAGACATGCAGCCTCCCCTGAAGTATACCCACCTGGGGCAGCTCATTTTTGTCTATATATTGGGGTTCTATGTAAAATTTCCATTGAAAAAATTTTACACTTCTTTGAAAAGAAATACTGAGCATTATTACTGTATTAGAAAATTCATGGAGTCCCTGAGGGAAAGCAAGAACTCCGATTTCCTGTCATTACAAAGCCTTCTCAGTACAACATGTGGTAAAAACCCCTTGGCATGTAGATGAGTAAATCTCCCAACCTGTCTGGACTAGTGCATCACTAAAGCTTTTGCTACAGAGAAAGGAGAATGCACACAAATCCAGATGATTAAGGGTTAAGCCACTAGGATTTGGAATTCCTCTCTTCTTTTAGGCTATACTCCAGAGCAGCAGATCTCTCCCTGTTCTTGGTCTTCCCAAAGTTGTGCCTGACACATTTTTAGTCCCCATCTCAGCACCTTGCACTGAGGTTGGCATTAGGTAGGGATTCAATGAGTGGGATATAGCGTGCCTCAAAATGGTTCCAAATTATTTATGTTCAAGAGTCACTTAGAGAAAGGAGGTTATATTTCTCTCTTTTGCTCAAGATAAACAAATGTCTCTGAAAATAAAACAATTTGTCTCCATCCAGATGGTAGGTTCAACGTGAGCATGTGTGTATCTGTGTGTGTTGAGGGAGCAGGAAGAGGTTTGAATTTTGTCTTCACTTGTTATTTTCCTTTGTTCAATGAAACGTGGCAGGCATATTGAAGTCATCTTCTTCCGGAAGAGAAATCTTTAAAATAAACAAGAAAGAAAATTCTTGCTCCTCCTTAGCACTTCTTTTTAGGGGGAAAAAAAAAGTTATAAGAAAAATGCTAAGATGTGCGATATTCTTAGAGCAAAAACCTTGTGTTAGACCCAACATAGAACATTCAAAAATCAGTGTATCTGTCTTCAGAGACTGTCTTCAGGCCAGGCACGGTGGCTCACGCCTGTAATCCTAACACTCTGGGAGGCTGAGGCAGGAGGATTGCCTGAGGTCAGGATTTCAAGACCAGCCTGAACAAGAGTGAGATCCTGTCTCTACTAAAAATAGAAAAAATTAGCCAGGTGTGGTGGTCGGAACATCTGTCCCAGCTGTCCCAGCTCCTAGGGAGGCTGAGGCAGGAGGATGGCTTGAGCCCAGGAGTTTGAGGTCACAGTGAACTATGATGATGCCATGGCACTCTAGCCTGGGTGACTCTGTCTCAAAAGAAAAAGAAAAACAGAAGACTAACTTCAGAGACAGTGTCTCTGACCTAACTTTAATAAGCAGGCTCACAAATTCTGTAGAAAATATCAAGGAAGACATTGGGTGAAGAAACTGAAGGCAAAAGTCTCCCAGACTACCAGACATACCCTCCTCAGGGTGTTGGCAAGTGCTCCAAAAGAAAACACAAACCCATCAAAACCCACCCACTCACCCTCAGAGCCACCAAAATTGCCAACACTGTCTCCTTCAATGACTCAACTGCAGATGGAATAAAAGCTCCACTCCTCTTCCCAATCTTCACAACTTCCAGGGCCAGGACTTTACTTCCTCTCCCCCTTTCTGAACTTCCCGTCATCAAATACCCCCTTCTTTGCCAGGTAACTCAAGCTTCAGCCACCTTAGGATATCACTGTCTTCTAAATTCTTTTTACTTTTTTCTGTCTTTTAACTTCTCACATTATGCCCACCCCTGACATATCTTGTCTCTTCAACTCTTCCCCCATTTTCCACTTATCAAAGTCACCTGCATACACCACGCTCCAACATACACGCCTCCTAGAACTTTATTTATTTATTTAGAGACAGAGTCTCGCTTTGTTGCCCAGCCTAGCTCACAGCAACCTCAAAGTCCTGGGCTCAAGCGATCCTACTGCCTCAGCCTCCCAAGTAGCTGGGACTACAGGCATGCGCCACCATGCCCAGCTAATTTTTTTCTATATATATTAGTTGGCCAATTAATTTCTTTCTATTTAGTAGAGACAGAGTCTTGCTCTTGCTCAGGCTGGTTTCAAACTCCTGACCTTGAGCATCCGCCCGCCTTGGCCTCCCAGAGTGCTAGGATTACAGGCGTGAGCCACTGTGCCCGGCCTCTCCTAGAACTTTAAGTGGAATCTCTCCTATCCACCCCTGCTCTGACCCCAGTGAGTGGTACCTGAGTAGCATTTAGCAAATTCTGCCACTTGTGGTATTTGTTGTGTCTGTGTCTCTTCCCCAGATTGTGATCCCTCACAGGACAGACACATATCTTATTCGTTCCGGCATCTCCTGTACTCCTAGCACATTTCTCACTACATGAACACTCAAAAGATATTAACTGGGCCACATTCCAGAGATCGAAGACAGCATCAAAATGGTAGCTGGGGGTGGGCAATATTATTGGCCCAAATGTCCGTCAATGGGATCATGGATGAATAAATGGTCCTATCATCACACAATAAAATATAATACAACAGTGCAAATAATTGAGCTATAGTTACATGCAGAAATCTGGATGATTCATAGGACTATGATATTAATGAAAAATTAAGCCCTAAAAGATTACATACAGCCTGACACACCTTATCTAAACTTTATAACAATTTAAATAAAAGATACATTTTCATGAATGCATAAATATTTAATACAACAATATAGAAAGGAAAGCAAAAGAATGCTGGAAACGAAATTTGGATTGGGACAGGTTGGTGAGAGACAGCATATGGTTAGATGTGGTTACAGACAAGATTGTAGCTTTTAATTTTGGTGGTAGGTTTGTGCATGCTTCATAAAAATTTTTAAGTTAACTAATGAAATAATAAAATAAAAGTGGGCCAGCCATTAACCAATGATGACAGTGTGTCATGAATAACAGATTCTGATTAATCTAATTATGTGCACCCAGGGTCGAGTTAACAAGAACAAAAGAAAATAAATAAACTCTTGGTACTTAGCATTCATGACCATTCTAAATACAGACTCTCGTATTCACCTGTGAAACATCATCTTATTTTGTTCTTAGAGATGGAGTGAAGAGCAGGTGTGGCATTTCTCAAATTTTCTTTCAAAATAATCCTAATCCTCACTGATGTTCCAATGGCTCACACAAATGACGTCCCTGTGTCTATTTCATCTGCTTCTATTGAATGCACAAGTGCGCACAAGATTCCCAATAAAAGCAAAGATACTAATTGAGTCACCCAGGACTACATTCATGCATTTATTCATTCAGCAAATATTTGTGAATCAGGCATTTGTGCTACATACTGCATATAGAGTGGTCTTCAAAACCAACATGAAGCTTCTCCTCCTAGAACTCAGAGACCAATGGAAAAGACAGGAAACGCACATATGCATATAGAAACACATGCATTGACTGCATAATTATAAACTGTGAAAAGTTCAGTGAAGAAGAGCAGAACTGGGTGCCAAAAGAGAATGACAAGAACATTGCCCTTTTTGTTGTTTAAAGCAGTGTTTTAAGAGATAATAAGCAATGCAGGAAAAGCCTGCCGTTGCTGGGAGGCCTGCATTTCACCATCTGTGCCCCTGCCTGGACTGGTGTGCCTGTTGGTTCAAGGAGTATCAGAAATGGCTCAGCTGAGGCTCTGCGAGGGGCTTGTGAAGTTCTATCATCAGCCTTGTCAATGATCACCAACACACTGACTCCTGCTCTTATGGCTAGGGAGGGCTGGGGGGAGAAGGGCAGGATACCAGCTTACACAGGTGGTCAGAGAATGGAATCTGGATTTATTATGGGTCTGCTGGAGAGCTACAGGGGCGTTTTAAGTAGGGAAATAACATGTTCCCATTTACATTCTTAAAACGATCACTCTGGCTGTTGTAGAAAAAATGAAGTGACCAGGGCCAGAAGTAGAACCAGAAATACCAATGAGGGTACAGAAGCTCTAAGAGGCATGATGGTGCCTTGGGCTGGGGCGGTATCTGAGAAGATGGAATAAAGAGGGCAGGCTGGGGTATGTTTTGATTTGGGTCAATAAGACTTGCTAAAGGATTGAAAGTGAGAGTTAGTGGCGAAAAGTGAAAACAACAATGATGCATGAATTTTTTGCTTAAGAAACTGGGTGTTTTGTGGTGTCGTTTATTGAAATTTGAAAGATTTGAGTAAAAGGAAGATTTTAGGGGGAGGGGACATAGGAAAGTTGTGTTCTGCTTTTGATAAATTTGACAGACACATTAGACATGTAATGGAAATTCAGGTAAGAGGTTGAAAGTTTTACATGGGAATTTTGGAAGAAATTAGGGCTAGAGACAGATTTTGGAGTCGACTATGTGTAGATGGCATTTAAAATCAGGGGCCCGGATGAGATCAGTTGAGCAGAGAGGGCAGAGATAAAAGAGAAGGCCCAGGCAGAGCCCTCAGGCACACCAGTATTTTGAGGTCGGTCCTAGCAGGAAAAGGAAGAAAAGAGCTGAGATGGAGCCCTCCTCGAGGAGGGGGGGGAGAGTGTGGATCCCAGAAGCCGAGAGAAGAGAGGGTTTCGAAAAGTGGAGAGTGGTCCATTGTCAAATGATGCTAAGAGATCAGGTAAAGTGGAGAAAGAGACATGCCCATTGGCTGACTTAACACAAACCTCCTGGAGTTGTCTTCATGGGGTGTGGGGTCAGGAAACGTAGCCCAGGGAGGGCAAAGAGGAAGAGCAGAGGGGAGAGTGGAACTCTCCCAGGAATTACACTGTGTGGGACATTTTACAAACAACTAACCTGCATCTTTAACAAGTCCGTAGAAAAAATATGTTCTGGATCAAAGGAGATTTAAGAAACAGAATCAAATGCAATTCATGAACCTAATTTGGATTGTCGTTCAACTAACCAACATAAAAAGATATTTTGGGGATAATTAAGTAAATGTGAATCGCAACTGGATATTAGAGGACATTAAGGAATTTTCGTTAATTGTGTTAAGCGCCATAATGTTTTCATGGTTATGTAAGAAAATACTCTTATCCTCAAAAATGAACTGGAATATTTAGGATTAAAATGTCATGAGATCTGATACTCGCTCTAAAGTGGTAGAGCAAAAAAATGAAAAAGTAATGAAGGAAATATGACTGAAAGTTAAAAATGTTAAGTCTATAAGGTGAGAACATGGGGGCTTATTACTCAGTTCTACTTTTGTGTGTGTTTGAAATTTTTCATAATGAAAGTTACAAAACAGGTGTACGGTGAAGAGGGCACAGAGCAACAGGACAGCGGCTAGAGAAGAATGTAGATTGAGGAGAGTGTTAAAATTATTTTTATAGAAAAGACAAGAGACCATTTCCATGATGACAGTGATCCCGGGTAGAGGAAGAAAGTGATGATACAGAAAAGAAAGGAAGCAGACATGGCTCCAAGTTCCCAAGGGGACCCCAGCAAGCCCAGATGCAGGAGCTGGCCTTCTGACCTTCAGGGACAGAAGACAGAGAAGCACAGGTGAGCCACTGGATTTGGTAGAAGATACAGAGACGCAGTTCCTTCAGGTCTAATCTGCTTTCTCTGTGACTTATGAGGAAAGGTCATTAGCTCTTTGAAGAAGAGTCCATGGTGGAGTGGAAAATGGGAGGAGGAAGAAGAACACGTGAAATAGATCATTTAAAATGTGGGAACGTGTGGCTGGATTGCCAGGTGGTGTTTAAGGTTCCATTAGAGATGCTGGGTGATTAATTGCAATTGGGAGGAGCCAGCCCTCCTGGTGGTTTTCTCCAGTAACCTCTAGATGCTCAGGTGAAGGCAAAAAGTAGGTGGTTGTTTGTAACCAGGTGGTGGCTTTGCTATGTACATACACACTGTGAGTAACAGAATGAGAGAATTGAGATGTTTGGAAGGAACCAACCATAAGGATGCATGATGGAACTTACCTACAAGGAGGAATGTACGGACATGCAAGAGGGAGGCAGTGGAGAGTGAGATGTTAGCACGGGGGATTGGAGAGCTTGGTGAAGGCTCCACAGTATTGAGCAAAGGCCACGTGCTTGGTGCTGTTTAGAGCACTTTGTATGTGTTAACTTATTAGGTTACTACGACAATGCTGAGATGTACTTTCTATTGTTATTGTTATTGTTGGCCTCTTAAAGGGGAGTGAGCTGAAGGACAGAGAGACTAAAGAACTTGTGTATGCTCCCATAGCTGCTTAGTGCTAGGATTTGAAGCCCTACAGTCCAGGTCCAAAGCCCACACTTACCCAATAATGACACAGCCTCATGTACAACTTTTGGAGCAGGTATTATGGGATAGATGAACTGGAAGGTCAGGAGGTGGTGGTCAGAAAGCGACATGCTTGAAATCAGGAGTTCATATCTTTGAAAGTAGGAAAATGAGGTGGGATAGAGGGAAAGATCACTGGTGATGAGAACTTAAGAAGTCCAGGCATTGAATGAAAGATTATTACAGATATAGAGTCCTTCAGTAATGGTGACAAGAGATAAGGGAACAGATTTCTTTACAGCAGGATTTCTGAAAGAGTGCTGTGCCTGCCAATTTATTTTATAACATGCCAAAAGGGAGAAACATATGTTGCATTTCTCATATTTATTCACCATGATATCCTTTCTCTCAGAACACATACATTCTAAGAATCATAATATAGTCCTAGGAATCTGGTCCAAAACACATTGCAGAGAAATGAGCTCCTGGGCAAAGCCCAGGTCTTAGCCCCATCCCATTCCTAATGCCACACGCCAAGCCCCGATCCCCTCAAAACTAACCAAGAACCAGTTATGAAAACATTCCTACCCCACTGAGGGGCAACCACGTGCCTTTGAAGAATTATTCATTACAAGCTCTGAAAGTTTCCATCTTCCTTCATCCAAAACAGCTTAGCCCAATCTGTGGCTCTGATTGCCAAAAAAAAATCTCAGCTGCAAGTCACTCTCCCAAAGCAATCCAGGCCTGCTTTGCAGGCTACAGAGTTTGAGATGAGCCAAATAAGTTCCAAGATAATCATCTGACCTTCCCCCTTCCTGAAGCCAACCTGAATACTTGGTTTTTGAAGATTCAGCCATCATCAGTCATTTGCAATTACAGAACTCTGTGTTGCCTTGTACTTAAGAGACCTGGGCACAGTTCAAATAAACAAAAAGCAACCCATCCTTTTCCTCCCATTTCTTCTGCTAATGGAAACCTTTTAAACTGAACTTTTCATTGCTTATTTGTTACTGTCATTTGCCATTGTCTGTCCCCAAGATGATGGGTTTGTCACTAAATCTACTTCTTCCTAAGCCTTGGTGGGAATTGAATTGACATTCAAAGTGCAAACAACCCAGTCACTGAGCACAGTACAATTCCAGCCACTGTGATCTCATGCCCAGATTAATTTTAATCATTTGTAAACATGGGAGTGATAAAGTTAAAGTTGATGAAGAAAAATGATGATATTGCCATTATGGAGAATCAATAATTCCCTCAAGCTGCCCCCAAACTGGTACCCCATTGTTACATACAGTGCTATCAATTGGAATGTATTTTGCTGCCATAGTTTCTTATGATATAAAAGTGACTTAGAATAGCCATCTTTCATACTGTTTGGGGCATATTATTATCATAGTGCAACTATATACTATGATTACATCTTTATTGGAATTTCTAAACCATAATTCTCTGTTTTTTATGTTTCCACCAAAGAAGAGCTATGGAATACATCTAATAAAAAAGATTGAACTGCATTTCACAGCTTATCAGTGTAAATGCTAATCAATAATGGATAGCAAAGAGGCTCAATGCTGCTCGTTTCTTCACAATGTTCTGTTGTTCTAGCATTTAAAAGAAAATCATTATAAAGAAAATATATCTACTTATCTATCTTGTTGACGATCATTGGCAATGTGTCGGGTAACTATACTGAACACAGAATTAAGCTCATTGCTCTTATGAATTCTGGTGTCAATGTGGGCTGGACTTCCAAGTGTTAAAAAAGATGTGCAGAAGGAAGATCTACTCATATTCTTCCATGGGGAACTTTCTACCAACACCAAAAAGCCCACATTTGAAATATGCAATTCAACGAGCTTTGACAAATATATAAATCTATGCAACCACCACCACAATTAGGATATGGAACATTACCATCACCTTGGAAAGTTCCTTGGGTCCCTTTCCAGCCAACACCCATCCCCACAGGAAACTACTGTTGCGAGTCGCATCACCATTGTCTTGCCTGTTATTTTGCTGTTACTCACTTTATATGAGTGAAATGATAAGCATCTTCTCTCGAATCTGGCTTTCTCAGCTCATCACGATTTTTTTGAACTTCTCATCTCTTTTGCTGTCGAGCTTTTATATTTAAGTCTGTGTTCTATTTTGAATTAATCTCTTTACAAGGTGTGAGGGAGTGATTGAGGTTCATTTCTTCCCACCATAGGAATAAACCATTTTTTTCTTTCTGTACAGGATTATGTTAGTGTCTTTGTTGAAAATCAATTGACCATATGTGTGGTCTATTTCTGGAATCTCAGTTATGTTGCACTCATATAAATGTGTATATGTACCCAGAATCACACTGCCTCGATTACTGTGGATATGTAGGAAGCCTTGAAATCAGGAAATCCAGACACTCCAACTCGTTTTGCTTTCTCAAAATCTTTTTGGCTACTCTAGATCTTTTGTGCTGCCAAATGATTTTTAGAATCACTTGTCTTTTTTAAAAAATGCTGATAGAGCTATGATTGTGATTTTATTGAATCAATACTGACATATGTATTTATATTTGTGGAGAATTGACACTTAACAATATGTCATCCAATCCATGAACATGATCTATTTCTCCATTTGTTTACATTTTCTTTAATTTCTGTCAGGAATGTTTTGCAATTTTTCCTGTCGAGTTTTTGTACATACTTGGATATTTTATGGCATTATAAATATAAATTCTTAAATTTTGTTTTCTAATCATTTATTGTTACTATGCATAGAAATGCAGTTGATTTTTGTATTTTGACCTTAAACTTGTGACTTCACTAAATTCACTCATTCATTCACGTACCCACTTTTTAAGATTATATAGGATTTCCTACATTTGTGTTATATGTTAATAAAGGCAGTTTTATTTCTTTCTAATCTGTATTCTTTTTTCTTGACTATTCAAGTGGATAGGATTTCTAGTGCAATGTTGAATAGAAGTAGTTTGGTATATGTATACAATGGAAAATTACTCAATTATAAGAAACAACAGTGATCTAGCACCTCTTATATTTTTCTGGATTGAGCTTGAGCCCATTATCTGAAGTGAGGTATCACAAGATCGGAAGATTAGGCTCCACATGTACTTGCCATCAAATTGGCACTAACTGATTAACACTATGGTGCTCACATGGTAGTAATATTCTCCTGGGATTAGGGGATTGGTGGGGGCATAAATTCACAACTAAAGGACACGATCAGCATTGTAGAGGGGAAGGGCATGCTTCTAACCCTCGCTTGGGTGAGGCAAAGACATAAAATGTAACCAAATGTTTGTACCCTCATAATACCCTGAAATAAAAATTTAAAAAAAAAAGTGAACATCCTTGCCTTGTTTCCAAGCTTAGAGAGAAAGCAGTCAATATTTCACCATTTTCGTATGCTGTTAACAATAAGTTTTTCATAGATTACTTCAGTCAGGTTGATTTTGACCTTTTGATATGTTGTATCTTCAGTACTATTCAATTTCAAATATTTTCTACCTTCTCTTGGGACTTAACACATTGGTTATTTGGAAATGGATTGTTTAATTTACAAATATTTAGGGATTTTTCTAGATATTATATTGTTATAAATTTCTAATTTAATTCACTTGTAGTCATAGAACATACTTAATAAGGTTTCTATCTTTTAAAAATTTCTGAGGACTATTGTATGACTAAGTATATGGTCTATGTGAATACTCTGTGTGCATTTGTAAAGAATGTTTTTTTCTACAGTTGTTGAGTATAGTGTTATGTAAATCTCTCAGTTAGGTCAAATTAGTTTATAGCATTATTTAGATTTTTTAATACATTTACCAATTTTTAACATACTTTTTATATCAAATATAGCAACACTCCTAAGAGAAGTATGTTTTAACTTCAATTATGATGGAAGATTTATTTATTTTTCTTTGATTTTTAGCTTTTTGACTTCTGCTGCTCTGTTATTAGTTGAATACACATGTAAAAATTGTTATATCTTCCTGGTGAATTATACTTTTTATTGTTATGGAATGTCCATCTTCATTCATTGCCTTGTAATTGTTATTGTCTTGATGACTAATTGTTTAAATTACAATATACTTATAACTGCTTTCTTATGTTTACTTTTGCCTAGTTAAGACTTTTTCCATTCTTTATGTTCCAACTTATCTGTGTATTTATGTTACAAATATGTTTCTAATGTACAGTATGTAATTGAAACTTGTGCTTTGATCTAGCCTGCCAATCTCTGCATTTTAATTAGAATCTTTAGTCCATTCACATTAAATGCAATTATGGATATGGTTCAATTAATACTGAAGTATATAATCTTGCTATTTGTTTTATATTTTTCCAATGTATTTCTTGTTACTCTTTTAGCTCTTTTCTGCCCTTTTCTTAATCAAATTTTTTAGTGAACCATTTTATAAGCTCCTTTTTTAAAGCTATAATATTATTTTTATTGAATAATTTGGGATTAAAATATACAACTTTGATGTGTCAATGCTTCATTATAAATTGATATTGTACCTCTTCATACTTCAACCTAACAGTTTTCATTTTCTTTTTCCAATTCCCATTTCACACTGCAAGATAATGTAATTATATTTACCCAACCCCACAACTTTTGTGCTATTTTTGTCATACATTTTATTTCTAAATACATTATGAACATCAAGTTACAGTGTTATTATTTTTTTTCTTAAAAGAGTCAGATGTCTTTCAAGGAAATTTTAAGGGAAATAGTCATATATTTACCTAATTATTTACCATTTCTAGTATTCTTTCCTTTCCACATAGCCACATTTCTGTCTGATATTAGATCCCTTCAGCCTGAAAAATAGCTGTTAGCCCTTCTTACAATTCAGGACTGGTGGTGATGAATTGTATCAGTTTTCATTTGCATGTTTATGAAGTATATTTTCTATATATATAGAATCTGGGATATCAAGTTTTTATTTTTCTTTTAGCATTTAAAAAATATCATTCCATCATATCCTGACTTCCATTATTTCTGGTGAAATATGCTATCATCCTTAGTTCTCCTGTATGTATTGTGCTTTGTCCACTTACAGGATATTTTGTTTCTTTATTAATTTATTCTGTTTGATTTGGCTAGGTGTGGTTTTCTTTGTATTTATCATGTTGGTGATTCACTGAGCACCATGCATCTGTAAGTTGATGTTTTTCAACAAATGGAGGAAATATTTGGCCATTGATTTTTGAATATTTTTCTGCTTATTTATTTATTTATTTTTGCTCTTTTCTCCTTCTGAGATTCTAATTACATGTTTGATAAGGTTCCCAATATTATCTCAAAAATCCTTGATGCTCTGTTGATTTTGCTTCAGTCTTTGATTTTAGAATCTATTTGGACAGATCTAGAGTAGGCCTTTTTCTAAAAGCACAGTGCTTAGTTTTAAAGTAAGGATGCTTTATCTAGATTTTGAAGTGTTAATGAGGTCTCTCCACTCTAGCTAAACTGGACCTCCAATGTCCCGGAGCACTGATTAGTCTCTAGAAATTATTCCATTCTCAATGCTATTAATAGCCACTTTCTCATCTGGTTTCCCATGTAATGTCAGCCTTGTACTTGCACAGACTACCTCTCAACCAAGGATACCAAGGAACTCCTGTACACTCCCATGTTCAGCTTTCTCCTCTCTGGGTGCCTTACCCTATAGAATCTGTCTCTTTTAGCTGCCCTGAATTCTTATTTCTGCCTCCTTTGCTCAGTGGGACAGCTGCCCTCTGCTCACGGTGTTGAGGTCAGAAAATCATACCTAGATGGAACACTGAATGATTGTGGGACTGTGCTTCTGAGTTGAGTTTCCTTTATCTGAGGGATTGCAGCCTTCTCAAACAGGGATTGCCTGTTGATTCAATGCCTGAAAATAGTTGTGTTGTATATTTCATTCACTTTTATTGGTTGTTCATGGTAGGAAGACTGATCTGGTAAGAATTACTTCATCAAGGCCAAGTGGAAATTCCATCCTGTGTGTGTGTGTGTGGGGGGGGGGTGTCTGTGTGTGTGTGTGTATGTGTGTGTGTATTTTAAAGCAAACAATCTAGAGGAGTTTCTGGCAAAAACTGTTATATATTTGCTATCTACTTCCAATTGTTTTTATAAAACTGTAAAAAGGCATAAGATGAAATGGCAAAAGTGTTCTTATCATGAGAGGAAAAAGCGAAAATTGGGAAGCATTTTTGGCTCGAACCCTCAATGTGACTATGTTTCTATATTCATATGTCCCATCCTCTGGGGTAAGATGGTCTATAAATGTTCTATATTGTGACTCATTGCCTTTTCAGTTGTCAGGCTTCTCTGGAAATTCTAAGATTCCATCAGTCTAAATAGGACAGACTCACCATTTCTATAACTTTTTCTGGATTTTCAATAGCATTTTTCCTCTTTAATGGTTTGGGCCTCTCTTTTTTGAGAGGTCAGCACTCCTCCCTAAATGTTAAATCCAGAATGTTGTAGGAAAAGAAATGAGTAGCTATTTCTTTTGAGCATTTAATTTGAGTAAGAAATGCCAATATTCTTGATGTGCTTTTTCAATCCAGGAAGGCCGACACTCTTGACTTACTGGAAGTTCTTCTATTTTGGCTTTTTTTTTTTTTTTTAACTCCCAAAGTATTGTTGGATATGTAGCAGGACATGTCCTTTAAGAAGGTTTCAGGCAGGAGCTGACAGCCAGCTACTCACCAGTAGGCAGTAGAGGGAAAGCCAGCAAAAGATGAGAGAAACTGGGTATATTCATAAGGCCAGATGGTCAAACCGGAAGGTTGAGCCTCTGGAACACACTGTGTCATTTTATTGGCCATTAAGCAAAGTGAAATGTTGCAGTAATATTTAATAACATGGTTTTTTTTTCTCCCTCATTTAAAAACACCAGGCCTGAAATGTGTCAAGTGAAATTTAAACTCCAAGTGAAGTCTGTGTTCCAGGAAATGTCACTAAGGGTTTTGAAGCAGCTGTCACGGTCATTGAAGTTTTATGAGAGCAAGATTCTAGAATTCATCAAGGGTCCCCTACCAGATCAGATGAGTTAGATGTATGTGAAATCTCTAGTGCTTGACTTTTTCTTTTTTACTTCACCTTCCAGAAGACCATGGAAATCCCCCCTAAAATCATCCTTGCTAGAGAGTTACTTCTAAAAAAATTTTTCTAAACCTGGGACTAAAATGGAGCCCAAACCTCACTCCACCACCCCACTCCCCAATCCTACTTAAGCTGCTGCTTCTCCTTGTGCATGTACCAGAATAGCAATCTTGGGCTTGAAGTTCTATATCCTGGATCTCCCTAAAGTCTTCTCTTTCCTCAGCACAGAGAACATTCATGTTCTTGTGTTCTTTTCATGTTGATGTTCTCAAAAGAATTCTTCTCACAAGGATGCTGCGCTTCGGGAAATGTCAGGAGGGTCCTAGGATCTGACATCATAGATGCTTCCTGCTGCCCTCCACGCAGTGTGTTTTGATCTTTCTTTCTTCCCATGCTGCTGTTTCTCAGCTGCTCCTTTTCTTCTCTCCAGGACTGCATGAGCCGTCACCTCAGTTGCTTTCATCTTCAAAATGAATCCTTAGTCACCTTTAAGTGGCTTTGGGTGCTAACTTTGGGTGAACTTCTTATAAGTATGAAACAGTGTTTTCTTTTCTTTCTAAGTTTTCTTTTCTTAAACTTCTAGTGGATTGAGGCAGAAATTTAAAGCTCTACCCAAAAGCCAAGAGACTCCAAGTGTCAAATTGTCAAGTTAAAGAAGTTTCTTGAAGTTTCAGACAATTCTTCTTCCCCCCAAATGTAGCCAGTTACAGTATTTCTAAGTTTGGAGTCTGGCTAGACTCCTACCTGGGCGCCTCACTCTCAGGCTATCTTCCCTGCCACCTCCATCCTCATCAGTGAATTCTGGGTTGAAGAGAGAGTACGGAAAAGAGTGCCTAATGGTTAATTTCATGTGCCCTATTGAAATGTGGAAGCTGATTGTTCATACTGACTGCATTGAAGTGTCCGTACAAATTCAGTGAGTGTTCTAGCACCAGCTAGATAGTATGAAACATGTGCTAGGGACACCAGCTAAATGGGATAATGCCATTGCCTGCAAGGAGTCTACACAGAATTCAGTGGTTCAAACAGAGTCCTAAACTGTTCTTAAATAGGTCCTTTTGGCTCTGTAAGAGATAGGCATCTCCAGATAGGAAAGCCCTCTGCTAGCCCATATTACTTTTGTACTGCCAGGTGCTTCCTACCTTCCCACCTCCATTTTAGTAACTCAATGGCCCAAACATGATTTGCCACATCTGTCCCTCAGATGTGGGGCTTACATTTCTTCTAGCTCAAATGTCAGTAGTTAAATTGAAGGTATCTTTGCCTGCTAATGCTCTACTGGCATTGTGCCAACTGACCACTCTTCTCCAAAGCAGGAAACGACCTCTGCTGTCTTAGAAAATAGAGACCAACAAAGGATGCTCTGAATCATCTTAGGATCTCACAGACTATTTGACTAAGGAGAGCAATGAAACTTAAGAAATATCGATGTCTTTCTTAGCCAGCCACGGGTGCTAGGCAGTAGAGTGAGTATGAAAGTGAATTTCTTCTGAAACGCATGAAGCTTAAGCCACAGGGCCCCTCACTTCACAGCCTCCGAAGAGGTCCTAGAAGTGCCCATCATCGGTCTGTATTCTCTGTACAAAGATCTACCCTTATGGTGTATGCTTCTGTTCCCACAAAACCTGAATCTATGCTTGGGCATGTTTAAAAACAAATCAATAAGAGATAGTCTTTGCCCTTAAGGAGCTTAATTTTAGCAAGTGAAGAAAGAAAAATAACATAAATGCAACAAAATAAGGGGTACCCAAATATAAAGCATTTTCCCACTAACATTATTATTTTTTTGAATTTTAATCTATAAATGCATTGAGATGTGTTTGAAATGATCAGTACTTTATATCTCAATTTAATTATAAATTACAGCATGTACTTAAATTAAAGGTTACCTAACACATTGATCTGGAAATATTGCTTTTTCTACACTCAAGTTTCCTAGAACCATTTTATTCAAACTTTTCGCATAACGCCTTTGACGTCAGTGTCTGAATCACTACTGGACTCCCTTTTTGAATCATCTAAAAAAGTTTCCTTGCACACCATATTCATGGCTGACTAAGTTGTTTCAACTACGGCACTTTTTGATTTTATGCATAGTTCTGTCACTGGAAATTTTATCCTGGGCCACTGAACTTACTAGCAGAATATAAGAATGTGTTTCTCATTTATCCTGTAGATATATAGTTGAGATTCTCACAGCTTATAATGACTATGCATCTTTTTAAAGTGATTTTTAAATTTAAAATTTTATAGTGATGCCCACCATTTGCAATGATGAAGTCTTTTCTCCCCAGAAATACTCACTAAATCTGTATTGAATTCCTGCGTCTGTCAAACTTTATAGAGATCTAGCATCGATTAAATTTGTTTCAGGTTAACACAGTGATTGTCAGATCTAATTGTATGTTAGAATCACCTAGAGAGCATTTTTAAAGCATGGATGCCTGGATTCTGATTTAATGATCTGGGATGCAGCCTGGGCATTGGGATTTTTTTAAAGTTCTCTAGGTGATCCTGATGGGCAGTCAAGGTTGAGATCCACTATCTTCCCCAAGCAATCCTTTATTATTTAAAATAATATAACTGAGAGGAGGACAGATATCTTAACTGGAGAGACTTCCTTAAGGACTCAAGGATGAAATAACTGCCTCTTTAATAAGTGATAATTTAGAGACATTTAAATAGGTATATATAACATATACATATGGGTATGTGTATATATATACAACTACTTTTTTTCATACTATTTTTTTCCTGTTTTAAAAGTTACCCTCACTCATTAAGTAAAATTTAGAAAAGGTCAGACTTTCTGTCTTACTGAGGAGGCAAAGAAATAAAGGATGCAGATGTGACTTCAGGAGAAACCAGCATCAGTGGATTCACCTGGATAAAGAGTGAGAATTCATGCAAACAGAGGTATGCAGGGGAGGCCGAGGTGCCAGGCAAAGGAAATGAAAATATAACATTCAGAGTCCCCCAAAGTATGGTATATTTGACATGGCAGTGAGAAGTCCTTTAAAAAATAAAAATAAAATATTTTCTTGTGAACAAATCTATGTGTCTGGCCATACAGATGACCAACACTTCAAGATTTCTTCTTTGATAGCTTTTGGCATGAAAGGATAGCCTAACATTTGAAAATGATGATTTAATCATCTAGCGTGCTATTGAGTGCTTTACCCACCACACAAATGCAATGTCCTGCCTGGACAGGTCTGAGCTCATGAGTAATGTCTTCCTTTGGCTGTTGGGGCATTTGGCATTCTTTCCTTTTTCTGCCCCTTTGATTTGGTTTGTAAGACCAGTTGGCAGCAAGTTAATGAGAGCAAGAGCTGATGATCCTAAATATCTAAACTGAGAAAATCACATCAAGCTTAGTCACTCCTAATCTGACAACAGATGTTTCTGGTTGAAATTCATTTAAAAAGAAGAAAAAGGAGAAAACAAATGCTATGTGAGATCCATGTATTGATTTTCTTTATAACGGGTAGAGACAAGAAGAAATGAAGTAAGGATGAAAGTGGGTGTGGTTCATGATGGATGGTGGTTTCCAACCCAGTTGGCTTTGTCAGCAAAACACGTGATAAAAGGGGCAGGAGTCAACCTTTGAAGAGCTGAGAGCTGGGAATAGGAAGGTAATGAACGTTTGTAAAGCATTTTCCATTTTTAAAAATCTTTATTCAATCTTGCATGACATTCCTGTTAGTTCGTGACATGATCACTCATGTATTGTTATTTTCGTTTCTTGGAAGAAATAGAGGTCAGAGAAGTCGAGTGAATTCCCAAGTTCACAAAGCAAGAAAAGACTCAAATCTCTCAATTTTCAGTTTTGTGCTTATCTACCACCCATAATAGATCCTGACAGTTGATATTTTCTTTCTACCTGTAGTGCTGATTTTGTGGATACCCAGAAAGATCAAAAAGGCAAGAAAATGTAGGAATAGTTTATTTCAGTAAATTAAGTTTTTATTTTAAAAATTGTATATACTCATTAAAGAAATTCCAGAAAATACAGAAGATGTAAAATAGCTCAAATCACTCTAGTTCTATTAATAATACATTTTGGTCAATTTTTGTAAATTCTTCAGTCTTTATTTTTCTACTTTAAAATTGCTATTTTTTAATGTGAAATGCTATGATATTTCACTTTTAAGAAAGCATAAACCTTCCTCCTTATTTTTACACAACTTCATGAATATTTAATAGCTGTATAATAGCAGAGCTATGATATGTCCACCATAGTCCAGGCACAGTGCTAAAAGTCTTCGTTAGATACCACAATGAACTTATTAGCCTAATAAGGCAAGAGCTTTTATACTCATTTTACAGATAAAGAAACAGAGGCAGGAAGCAATTCACTCAGGCCGGGTAACCTAGAAGGGATAGTTGTGGTTGTGGAATTCACTGCCTGGGGTCTGTTAACCCCACCCTGCTACACAATTTATAATCAAGTGGATGTTCCCTGGTGTATTCAATTCACAGGATTGAACATTTAGGTTGTTTCTAACATTGCCTATTACAAATAATACTGAGAAAAATGTTTTAGGATTGTCAATACTTTCCCCCTACTAATACTAAACAAATATTTCCTTAGGATAAATCTTAGAAATGGAATTCCTTGGTCAAAAAAGCATAAACAATGTAATATGATTGCATCGCCCTATTCTACCTTCCCCTAAACAATGTTTCCTTGCAAAAGGAAATAATCTCCATTTATGCTCCCAGGTGGGAGCCAGAAATGTCCATCCCATAGTGCTTTTGCCCACATCAAAATTTAGGTTAATATTTCCTTATTTCCCCCTCTAGTTAAATTAAAAAGATGAAAAATATTAACAATTTATTTTAAAAGAAAATATTCTGACACACTTGGAAAGCCTAAGTTGCCAGTGTCAACACTTGACCCTCCTCCTCCCCCATATATCTTTTCTCTCTTTTATTTAAGAATTTTCTCTCTATTTAACATTGTGGACAAAAATCTCGTTCACTGGTCTACTATTCACAAGGCTTTATGTTTGCCAGGATTTGGAAGCAATTAGGTATATAGTGCAAACCACCGGTCTGTAATAGCTTAATGTTTAGTTGACACAAAAGAAGAAAACTAGCAAAAAAATTGCCCGGTGAACTCCTAGCATTCAGAGGAGGGAGAGATCCAAGTTTCCCCATCCCCTTTTCTCTCTCCTCTCTTTCTCTGACAAGGGCAAATTTTCTCCCCTTCCCACTCTGCTTCCGAAAGAGCTGAGTCATATTACTGAGTGATTACGAAGCAGATGCCAAACCCTAGCACACATACACACATCTATAAGTTTTTAATTAGCGGAGGGAGGGAGGGAGTGTGGGAGTGGTAGTTGGGAGGTCTGTTCATCATAGTCATATATGGAAAGATTCTGGAAAACTCCTTAGTATAATAGACACCATTCACTCCAAGAGGTTATTATTGTACAAGAAGCTCAGCAGCTTTCCCTAGTGATGTGTAGCCCTTAAGAAGTGCAGATTATGCCAAATTCAATTGCAGATCGGAATGTGTCTATTAGCCCACAGGAGAAAAGATGGTGCTGGGGGAGGGTTGGCCTGGCTGTCGTCATTCCTGAAAACCAGGTCCCTCCGTGGGGCTATTTTGATGATTTAGCGCCCCGGGGCACCCGAGGGAGGATAAGCAGCCTGTGCTTTTACAAGGAAACGGTTGTGCACACGTGAAAGGCAGCTGAAAAGGACGAATTGCCCGAACGCAGCATGATGTCAGTTATTTTGCTGTCGTTTGGATAGTGATAGGTGGGAGAGGACGAACACATATGTCACTCAGAGTAGAAATGGTGGGGGGGGGGGGGGGACCAAGAAGGGAGTCCAGCATCTGTCGCTGGGTTTAAGAGTCAGGACAATCACCAGAGGCAAGGGGAGAGGGGATGCTGTAGGATTCAGGGCAGGCAGGGAAGAGGTGGAGACAGGAAGGCAAGCCATTGTAGGGTGAGGTGCCCAGGGGCCTACCACAGCGTCTGGCACGCTCATGTCTGGAGGCTCCTGTCCTCCATAATTCCTTACCTCTCATCCCTTGGTTTACAACATTTTACTCATCCTTCAAGCCTGGCATGGCTTAAATCTTTCTCCTTCAAAGAAGCCTTTACTGACCCTGTCAGGGACAGATTTGCTACATCTTTTAGGTCCCTCCTAGGACACTGTATTTCCACTGCCATCAATCATAGCACATTTCACTTTCATCCCCTCTAGACTGTAACCCCACGGGGGCAAGAGAGTCTTGTATGCTGCTGAGTGCCCGGGGTTAGCATGGTGCCCGACACCTAAGGGTTGAGCAAGTAGGATGGTCCATGCAACTCAGTAATCCCCTCTGTAATCTGTCTTGTGATGACAAGACTGCAAGCAGCCCAAGGGGAAGGCTTAGTCAGACTCACTCTGACACCCCAGGTCCTAGTGTTCTGCTGGGAGCTAGCAGGTGCTCAGTGATGTTTGCTGAACCAAACTGAAGTGTGGAAACCTTGTGCTGGGCACAGACGTGGCAAACTCAGGCAGTTGACTGGACTTTCTTTCCCTTTTGTTTTAAAAATCAAACCCCAGATATTTCAAAGACAGACTATAAAAAACAAAGTCCTAGACTTGATTTGTTCCCAGTTTGCTGGTTCTGATGAAGTCCATAGAAAGGGGACTTGGGAGATGACCCACCAAGATGTTTTAGAATAGATGTCTATGTAAAAATAACATTGTATTCAGCTAAGCTTTGCCATAATTGATTTTCCATAATTTTTCTATTCTGTTTTGCAGAGAAAATATAAGGCTGAGCAGTAATAGTTGTGTGTGTGTGTGTGTGTGTGTGTGTGTGTGTGTGTCCATTCTGGCTTATTTGTTTAACTATGTAATTAAAAGTTCAATTCTTATCCATTGTTTATGGTTAAAGCCTAGATTCTAGTCAGTATGTGATCTGTATTATGTAGAGAACTCAGGATAATGTAAAAATCTGGAGAAAACTAGTGCAAGCCAATAAATTCACATCATTGAAGAACTGACATTTTTAGCACTTTAACAAAGAAGGGCCCTCATATCTTTACAAAATTTAGTATGAGTCAGACGTAAGTTAATGATCTACACATTAGCCAAGGCTTGGACGTGAGATGCAACATCTGTTATCCCTTAAAGTAATTGTATACTCAGAACTATGTGCCTAATTAGCTAGCCAATGGGTCTCAGGCATTGACATTTCCAAGGATACATCCTAAAAGGGAAATAAGAAGTTTGTTGGGAAGAAGGGACATATAATTATTTAATATAAGCAAAGTAGTTAGAGCAATCTTCTTTAGAAATGAGCCATAATCCTGTATATTTGGATTTTGGTTTGTTTTAGGTTTTAATCCATTTATTATTGTTAATGGTACAATTAATCAATTTGAACATTCTTATAAAACTTCAAGTAAATAAATAATTCTACAAAAAGGTCACTTTTGCCACACAAATCTCATAGCCTTTCCCAAATATAAGAAATCCATGCAGTTTGTTGAACCTATGTCCAGATCTTTTTCTACATACTTACCTATAGATGTTTAAATTTAGAATTATATAGTTTTGTTTTGTTTGTTTTATACAGTATTATATTTTGTAAATATAATATATATTGTATTGTGTATTGTTTTGTAAATTGTTTTTCTGTCAAATGACAATATGTCTTAGAGATCTTTTTCTTTCAGTACACACAGATTACCTCATTCTTTTTTATTGCTGCATAATATTTCATAGTATGGATGTGGTATACTTCATTTAACTGTATCTTACTGATGGACATTTAGTTTTGTTCACTTTGTCACTATAACAGGCAACATTGCAACGATTGTTCTTTTTTTACATATGGGAATATTTTTTTCTAGGGAAAATACTTAGATTTAGAATTGCCAAAAAGAGAATATGCATACAAAATTTTGGTAAACACTGTGAAATTTTTCTCTAGAAGAGCATGTATCAGTATCGGCACCAACAATAGTGAATAGAAGTCTTCATCATCATCTTCCCCTCATCTTCTAAATTTATGGGGAAAAACTGACGTTTCATTGTTGTTTAATTTGTATTTCTCCAATTATTAGTGATGTTTTGCATCTTTTTATTTTTGGCCATTTGCATTTCTTCTGTGAACATCTTACTCTTAGTTCTTTCCCTCTTTGTCTTTTATTCTTATTGATTAATAGAAACTCTACATATTTTAAGGATTTATCTGCTAGACTGGAAGGAAACAGTTGCAACATATGTTACTGCCTGTAAACTTAGTTAATGATAGCTTTTGTTAAATAATTTGTATAGAGTCAAATTAATTTCTAAGAAAGAGAAATAAGGAAAGAAGGAAGGATCTGTCCATGTTGCTAAATTTGCTTAAGAGTTTTAATAGGAAATTCAAAGAAGATTGCCTGAAAAACTTAGATTTTCATATAAATCCAAATAGTATCAGCTGTATCTTTTTCTTTGTAGTAGACATTACATATTTTCCACATCTTATTGCATTGTCCAGAACTTCCATTGTGATGTTGAATAGTAGCAATCATAATAGCCCTACTTTTCTTGTTCCTAATAGGATGCTTGCAATATTTCAGAATTAAGTGATACATGTGCTAAAGGTACATAAATGTTATATAGTGTATACCCCTTAAGTTAAAGCAAACCTTTGTGCATATGTGTGTGAGGCAGCTTCAGTCTCACAGGCAGTATCGGAAAAGACTGACTTTTGGAAGGTTTCCCAATCTTCAGTCCCATTCTTTTGAGCCCCTGAGAGCTCTGTGTGAAGAGAGCTCTAGTTAACATATACTATCACTCTTCAATGTCCCAAATTATGTTCCCATTAACCCACGGATGAATAACAATTCTTCCACTTTGACTAAACTAACCCAGAATTGACCTTGTGTCATTCCCTTCTGTGTCTCAGTTCCGTCACTATGCAACTCTGCCCAACTTTGTCACGCCTGCCCAAAGTGCCTTGATGTCATCGTTCAATGAGCCCCTCTAGGCAGCCCCATTCCCTATCCCCTGAAAATCCCTCTTCTCTCTTATCATGTTTCTTAAATTCGGGCCTTTTTAAAGAACTCTGCTGGCATAAGTCCAGATGAACCGAATGGTTATCTCTGTGACCTTAGAGATCTCCCAGACCTCTTCTCTCTGCAGCTCATCACTCTAGGGAGTTGGCTTTGATGTATACATGACCTATTGTTTCAGAGGTTGTCTATCTGGGTAATTTATTCTGCACCCATGTATAGTGTCACTTACTGTATACCTAGCACGGTACTAGAATACTTAGTGGATAACAAAGGCTTAAAAGACATTACCTTTTTTCTACCATTTTTCTACAATCACTTATAATTGCTTCACAAATGTAAGCAAGATATGTTTATAGGGCTCAAACATTTTTCTTGGCAGAGCAGCATCCTTGAATTAGGTCCTAAATGGCCTAAAAGACACAGATCAGTATTGAAGGTCAGGAAATATGTTTCTTTTTGGACAAATGCATTGTCATTTGCATGTCCGTCTTGGCTGCATTCAGAATTTGGATACATATTACTGCCTGTCTCTCTATATTGGAGCCCTCTCTGTAAATCAATTCCACATAATCAGACACTAAGTAACTTGCCCTCATCTCTTTTTTACTCATATTCTGACAGGCGCCAGGCCTGCCTTATACATCTCGCTACAAATCCACTCCTATAACCACAGTCATCCTCACCTGGAGTATTGTAATTCCCATCTAAGTGGCCTCTATACCTCCAATTTCTCATCTCTTCAGTCATAATCATAGTGGCCATCTCAGTCTTACAGAGAGGTTTCAAGTATGCCAATCTAGTCCTCAGGCTCTCCATTGTCTACAAATTGAAGTCCAAACTTTTTATAGTGATGTTTGAGATCCTGGGTGACCTTTCCTATCTCTTTACCAAGGAGCTAGTTGTCTGTAATCCAACTACATATAACTGTTTGACCTATGTCCTTACCTTTGCTCAGCTTGTTTCACCTACTGGAATATCCTCCTCTCTTCTTAGTATTCCAAGGTCTAAGTCCAATACCAAAAAATGTTCTGCATTATTTCCATCTCTCATTAATTCTGTCCTCCTCTGGGTTTTTCAGCCCATTTAAATTAATTTAATTGTCACTATTTGTGACAATTAAATTATACTACTGTTTTATTTATATATAGCCATTTTATACACTTCTCTACTAGATTATATATCCTCTGAGGAAAGTGTCATTCCTTCATCATTGCTATATTTTCTTAGGATGATCAAAGTCCTGAGAACACAGGAGGGCCTTTCTGAATTCCTTCCAGATTGAATTGATCATTCAAATAAACTGAGATCATCAAAAGTTATATGTCTAGCTTAGATTAGAGTAATTTCTATTCATAGTATTTTGAATTCATGGTACCAAGGAGGATTTATAAACCAGCTTTAGGCACTGAGTAAAAGAAAGTAACAATTGTCAACTTTTCCTACAGTTGTGCCTAGATCTGTCTTTGTTTTTCTTTTTTTTTTTTCCTGTTCCCTAGAATATCTACAACACTGCCCTACCCTTATCTTCAGGGAATGACGTGGCTTCTTTCATTAGAATTCTAACTTTAATTTAAAAACTCTACTTATCTGGAGAATCAGTTGCATTTCTTTTCTTTCAAATTTTAATAATACTCAGTAAGAGTTCCCAGAACAAGATAAGGATCCTAAACCTACAAGGAGTCGGAGAGAGCAGCTCGCACCAACTTTATTTAAACATTATCCTGGGTGTTATTCAGAGATGTTAGATGGAGGATGGACATGGTTTGACCATCACATGGCTTTGCCCTTTTCATCCTAACTCTTCGTCAGTCCCAGAGAATCCCACAGCTGTTAAATTCATGCTGTTAAATACCAACAAGAGGGCAATGGTTAAAAGGGACTTCTGAGTTCATTGCTTTTTCTTCATGCATTTATGAGCAAAGAGTCGGAAAGAAATTCACAGCAGAAGTAAGTGCATTTAGAGAAGGCTAAGAGCAGCAGAAAACCAGATGACACATTCTGGAATGGGAGCAATCAAGGTTCTATTCAATCCTTTCCCTCTACCCTGTGCGTTGGAATATTTTCCCCTTTGAAACTTTTGCACAGTTGCACAGGTGTATTGAATTCACACTGATCCATCAAAAAAAAAGCAACAAAATTATTTGTATGTCAACAGCATCCAGAAATTTCAGCAAATTCTTTAAACTGCAAAGCTTAAAAATAATCTGCTAAGTATTATCTCCTACTAACAGGACAATGGTGATGCTTTTCAGCTGCAAATAATCTGTTGATCTAACTGTAAAGTATTTGTAGAAAATAATAATTGTACCTAGCTCTGTGCCAGGTAATGGGAAGGTATATGCCTAGGCCAGGAGTCAGCACACTTTCTGTAAAGGGCTAGGTAGTATGGCAGGCTTTGCAAGATATTCAATCTGTGTCATAACTGCTCAATTCAACCTTGTAGCTAGAAAGCAATCTCATATATTGTATAGGCAAATGAGCATGCCTGTGTTCCAATAAAACTTTATTAACAAAACAGGCAGCCAGCTTGCAGCCATAGTTTACCCTGGGCTACACTATATGTTCTTTGATTACAGTGATCTTATCTTTCTTGGTAACCATTGCATCTCCAGTGTCCATCTTAGTGCCTAACTCATAGCAGGAGCCAAAGAAATACTTATAAATAAAAAATTAATTAATTAATTTTACAAAAGTATATTTCCTGTCCCCAAAGAGCTTACTATCTAGCTTTTATTGTAAGACAAAAACAAGAAAATGTCAAGTAAGAAAAGTTCAAGAATTATGAATTTGAGGTTAGTTCCTGGGCTTACCAACTCTTTCTACCAACTCTAATACAGGTTTATATTTGAACTGATCATGTCTCCACGTCTCAAGGTCTCAGTATTTCTAAGTATTGAGAGTGGTGTAGGGTTAGGTTAGTTATAAAACTACTATAATCAATGGCTTCTGAGGTTGCTTTTGTGAAACTCAGCTCGTGTCAGGAAACCAAAGGGGACCCCATAACGTTCACAAGATAAAAAGAGACTGAGGTTGACCAGATGCCCAAGTGCCCTCCATTCACGGCCACCTGCCACCTTTGATACATGCATTTCTTCATGGCAAGGAAAATGAGTCAGACCCATCCCACCTCAGCAAACCTCCCAAGAGAGGCTAAATAAGGGGGATGCAGCAAGAAAGGGGCATATTCAGAATGACAGGATTGATATGGAATTCTCTCTCTAGTCAACACAGGTCATCTCCTGGGGAATGTAGCTGGATCTTAGTTTAAGATAAGGTGATGACTAGTGCATGAATTAGAGTCCCCAGGAAAGCAGATAGCACACTCAGGATAATTCAAGGATAGTTTATGTACAAAGAGATTATTTATAAAGGTGTAGACGACATGTAGGGAAGTCACAGGTGATGGCACAACACCCCAGGGTTAATAAGAGCAGAGAAGTCACCACCTCTAAGCCCAGATGGACAAGGGGAGGAAGAGTAGGCAAACCCCGAAAGACAGAGTCATTTAGAGCACCACGTGTACTCACTGTTAAATTGGAACCAATCAATCGACACTCATGTGCACATATGGAAGTAAAACGCAATGGAAATCAAGCAGGTGGGAGGAGGGAGGAGGGGATGGGTAAAATCACACCTAGTGGGTACAATGCACACCATCTGGTGATGGGCACAGTTGTAACTGTGGCTCAAACTGTACAAAAGCAATTTATGTAGCCAAAACATTTGTACCCTTATAATATTCTAAAATAAAAAAATTCCAGGGTAAAACAAAAAAACCCACCTAGGAGGTCCCACCCAGACCTCCATGTGAGGAGCAGTGACTTTGTGTTGAGGGACATGGCTAGCTGGAGGTGACCTCACAGAGAGAGAAGTGGGAAAGTAATTCTCCATCCTCATTTCCCTTCCTTCCTCCAATCTCCTGCCAGGGCTCCTGATTGGCTGAACAACACACCAGACTCCAGAGGGCAGAAGCTTGTGAGTGTGGTCCACAAATGCCAGCCTCCAAGGGCAGGGAGCAAGGTGGAGAGGGTTGAGAGTGGCTCTGGAGGGACAAACAGAAGATGTCCCACACAACCATAGCCCAAAAGGACTGACAGCTCATTACACCAAGGCCATCTGTGAGGACAGTTAGGTACATCAGGGTGACATCAGATTGATCACCCTCACACTCTCATTTTTCTCCTGAATGAGATTTTCACCACTGTCTACAAGGAAATGAATTGAGCAATTTTCTGTTCCCTGCAGTGTAAGGAGATCTCTTGCCAACCACTCTCATTTAGCAGATGGTAGGTGATACCGTGAGGCCTGTTTGACTCCTCCCAAGGCAATCAGCCAGGGAGAGAGGTCGCTGGGGTCAGAAGCCTTGGTTTCCACCTCTGGCTCTGCCCTTTAAGTGGCTTGGTGATCACAGGGAAGTCACTTCTCTTGGGACTTAGCTTCACTTTCCTAGTTTAAAAAATAAAGTCATTGGCTCTGATACTCTGTGGTGAGGGTTATTAAACTAGGTTAAAAACCTAGAGTTCTATTGAAATTATTTAACACCTTTGAAAAAACTATATGTGCACATGGGTATTTTTCTATCAGAATAATAATGGCTCCCTTTTATCAAGCACTTAGTACCCACTAGACATTTAGGCACTGCGCTTAGGCCTGTTCTTTCTCCCTCTCTCTCTCTCTCTCACACACTCTTTCCAACCTTCTCTCTCCATTTGTCTCTCCCTCTCCTCTCTTCCATTGTCTCTGGACAAAATCTCATTGAATCTTCACAACAATCTATGAAGCACATGAGTCTTTTTCTACTTTATCATTGAGTGACTTGCCCAAGACGTGCGGTGAGGAAGTGACAGAACCAGAATTCTCACCACAGTCTTTAATTCCCAAGATCATGGCCCATTCTCTCCCCCTGTTGTCTCGACTCCTAGACCAGTCACACATGGCTAAGGATGCCAAACATACATTGACTATTCCCACACACAGGCCTCAGGGAAACATGTGAGGGCCATCTTCTAGAGGGAGGAGGTTTGGGAGTTTGGGCACGGAAGTCCTCAACAGTGGCTATTAGCGTGGGAGAGGTCAGGGAAGAGCAATCCTGGACTGGGAGAGTCAAGGCCTGCAGAGCTCTGGGGGTTAGCAGACCTGACAGCCAAGGAGGCCTTGCAGCTGAGCAAGAGTACTTCCTCACTTCTTCGATGACGATTGTTTTTCCTGTTGACCTGCAAACTCCGTCGAACCATCTGATGAAAGATGCATTGCCTCATTCTCTCTATAGTAGCTTCTGAAAGCTCTGGAAGAGAAGCTCCCCCATCCAAAGGGGAGAACCCATCCAGACTTTTCGCAGATCAGAAGCAATAGCAATAGTTCCCTGTGATCTGATATAGCTAAGCCTTCTGAGCCACCAGAGCCCATGCAGGGAGTGCTTCTGGTGGCTCTAGCTCCATCTGGAGAGCCCCTCTGCCAGGCATTGGCTGCCCTTTGAAAGCCAAGCTATTCTGTTCTCCGTCGCTTACTCCAAACAGGGCCAATGCCTAAAGAGCAACTGTGAGGCCAAGATGTCCCATCTGTGAGGCACCCGAGGTGCACAAGGCCAAGAAGGGCTTTTCTGCTCCATCCTCTGAGTTTCCAATGAAAGAAGACTCCTCAGAGCCAAGACACAGCCTTCCCGCTAGCTTGGTCGGGATGGCGTCTGTCATGAGGCACCAGGACACAGTTTCCTTGAAAGGAAAGAATTTGCTGGCCTCTCTCTGCAAGGGCAGTGGGGACCTTGCAGTTTATCCATCCTGCACCTCAAGATGGATTACTCTACCAGGCACAGGCAGCAAGCACACCAGGCTTATGTCCTCTTTGCTGGCAGGACCCGTGCAACAGCTAACTTTGGCAGCCCTGTCTGACCTGGATCGTGGATGTGAGATGCTCTGCGTGGCCTTGCAAGGCCTCTAGATCCCACTTTGTTCTGCCAGAAGACTTCTCTTCGCCCCATCAGTCCATGTAATCCCCTTCTTATTGCCTGGCTGCACTGACAGATTTAGCTTCGGTCGCCTCCGAGCTGCTTGAAGCCAGCAGTCTGCTACACCACAGTTGCCAGAAACCTCAGCCCAGTACCCGAGGCTTGCGGGACTCTGGGGCTCTCCATCTGGGTGCCAGGATGGAAAGGAATACTTGGCCTGGCTGTTCTTGACTTGGAGAAATAGGAAGATCTTTTTAACTAGCCCAACAGTGAGGAGTCAGTTGCTGCAGTATGTGGATCTGCTCACAGCCTGGGCTGCCACGACAGCGAGAAATACATTTTCCTTCTGCTGCTTTGTCGATCTCCCAGCTTTCGACTGAGGACAGTCACTTTGAGATACCTGGGAAATTTATTTCCTCTTTAAACTTTGGCACCTGGCTCTTTGGATTGCCTTCATGGATGGGGTTTCACAGATAAGGAAACTGAGATACAAGGAGATCCAGTAAACCTGCAGTCCCCAACCCCCAGGCTGAGGACCAATATAGGTCTATGGCCTATCAGTACAACTGCAGGAGGTGGGCAGCGGGCCAGTGAGGCTGCATCTGTATTTATAGAAGCACCCATTGTTGGCATCACTGCCTGAGCTCTGCCTCCCCCCACCCCTCCACCCCACCCCATCTGTGGAAACATTGTTTTCCATGAAACCAGTCCCTGGTACCAAAAATGTCGGGGCCCACTGCAGTAAACCATTGAAGGTTACAGAGCTTGTCAGCAGCAGAGCTGGAGAGCCAGGGAGGAAGTGAGACTGGACCCAGCACTTACCATACAGAGAATTCCCTTCAATTAATTTCTGACTCATCCTTGATGTGGATGTTGTTGCTGTCACTTGCGAGAACACCCAGTCCTGGCCTTCAAGAAGTTTGCAGTCTGATGTTCTTTCATGACACCACACTGGCTTGGGTTTCTTCCACCACTTTGAAGAACTGGCCCTTTCATATTCCCTTCTTCTGAAAGCTGTCTTCTTATTTAGGAAATGGAATCTGTGGATGACTTGCTCTTGTATTTTACTTCTTTTTGTCAAGGCAAAATTTAACCAGAAACTGATGAAATTCAACATTAACCAGGTTCCTTTTAGCTTGTTCCTTAAACCAACTTTGGCCATCTACTCTGTAAAAGTCAGCAATAGGTACCTGAGAGAAGAGGTCCCATCCTCTAGAAAATTAGCAAATGGATGAAAAAAGGACCTAGAAATTCCACTTCTGTGGGAACTTTTGCATACGGAAACCTGGAGAGAGACAATTTCAAGAATGGTCAACACAGCTTGATCGTGATATTATTTTTTAAATGAAACAACCCAAATATATAGCAACAGTAGGATGGACACATAAAGTATGTGATAGTCATAAAAATAATACTACCCAGTAGTGACAATGAGTGAACTCCAAGTCTAGGCATCTTATTTCATAGCAAAAATTTAGTAAGTTACTGTTTAAAATAACAAAACTCATACCCAAGAGTGCTTCTTCAATAAAGTACATAAAGTGCTGATAAGAGACACAAACAGAGTAAAGCCAGGGGAGGGGGCATCCACTGTGACAGACGTCATCTAGGGAGGACATGAGTCAGACATCAAGGATGGGAAAGAGTATTTGATTTTTGCTACAACCTGTTAAGGTAGATACCATTATCATCTCCATTTCACAGATGAGTTCTGTGGCTTCTGTAGAGCTAGTAGGCAGAGTTGCAGCCTTGTCTATGTGACCATACCCATGCATAGAGGCAGGATGTACAGGGCATGCTCACCTGTGGGTGTGGGGTATAGCCCCTGCTGGGCTGGGTTTACCAAGTTCAGCTGTGACCCCACTGAGCTCACTTTCCAGCCAGGCCTGTCACTCCATGCTTGGAGCAGACCACTTCTGGACACACATCTCCTCTGCAGCAGGCATGAGCTGGCAGTGAGTGAACAGTGGTGAATATATGGCTCCCATATGGTGGTGGCAGTAAAAGCACCACCATCTCAACAGAGAGCTGCCTTCTGCAAAAGGAAGATGCAGACGGCAGAGCCGGGGCTCAGCAGTTCAGATTTCCATCTGGGGCCTGCATGCCAGCTGAGGTTGACGGCATTGCAAACCAGGTCTCCACTTAGGCACAGCTGTGGAAACTTCTGCTCTTCAAAGAGAAATTCTCTTGTGTGTTCCGGGGGAAAATTCATCAACATCATCATCATCATCATCAAAGTAATAATGGCAACACGTACCCAGTACGAGACTCAGTGCCTCATGCACTATTGAATTTTCCTAAGAGCAGTGTGAGGCAATAGCATCCCCATCTCACTGACCAGGGTGACTTGCTCGAGTTGATACAAAGTGTAGTTGGTGTATGCAGGACTCAAGTACAGGTTGACAGGCTGTGGGACCTAAGCTCTTAACCACCTTCCCACACTGCCTCTGAGGCATGACGATGCAGTGACAGGGTCAGGAATGACCTGGGGAAATGTCAAGAGAAAGTAGGATGGGATTGTGTGCCAAGTTAAGAATTCTGGATATTGATGTAGCTGGGTGTCTTTGGGCCACTTCACCAAGATCTCATCTCTTCTCTTCTTCTCTTCTCCTCTTCTCCTCTCCTCTCCTCCTCTCCTCTCCTCTCCTCCTCTGCTCTCCTTCTCTCTCTCTCTCT
>VSMD01030692.1:0-15732 GCA_008750895.1 Mirza zaza
TGGGCTCCTCGGGGGGGACCTGTGTGGGGATCTGTGGGGTGGGCTCCTCGGGGGGACCTGTGGGGGGATCTGTGGGGTGGGCTCCTCGGGGGGACCTGTGGTGGGATCTGTGGGGTGGGATCTGTGGGAAGGGATCTGCGGGGGGACCTGTGGGGGGATCTGTGGGGTGGGGTCTGTGGGGGGATCTGCGGGGGGATCTGTGGGAGGGACCTGTGGGGGGATCCACGGGGGGCTCTGTGAGGTGGACTCTGCCCACGCAGCCACTGAGAGGAGCAGGGTGCAGCCCGGCCCCCCAGCTGACGAGGATTTGCCCGGTACATGGCGGCGGGAAGCGCCATCTGCTTAAAGACAGGCCCGGCAGCGTCCTCGTCTCCGCTGTTCTCGGGGAGCCATTCTGCACCCCCGAGCCGGACTCCGTGTCGGAGCCACGCGTGTTCTGTGCTCCCCGCAGGGAGCTGGGCGCCTCGCTGGTCCCGGGCAGGGCTGGGCGGCTCCGGCGTGCGCCGGCCTTCTCCCCGCGCCCATCTGCTGGGGACGGGCTGGACGAAAGACGCGGCAGCCGTCCTTTCGAACACGTGCTCTCAGGAACACGCACTCACTGGGAGGGGGGGGCCGTGCTGGGCTTACCCCTTCCAACGCCGGCCGCCCTCGGGGCTGAGAACTCGCTGGTTCTCCCAGACTGCGTGGAGAGCGCTTACCCTCCAGGTCACGGTTTAGTCCAGAGAAAGGCGCAGAGTAAGGTCAGCCGGGGGAGGGGCCCAGGGGCAGCGTTAGGGGCCCCCTCCCTGCAGTAGGGATGCCCCCAACAGTGACGTGTGGCAGCTCGAGGAGCACCCCCAGCCAGAGCTGCTGGCGGTGCCCCGGCCTCCGGGGATTCACTGGGCTCCATCCACAGACAGACACGGCCGGCCTCCAGCCCCGCTGGAGGTAATGTGGGCGCCACGTGGTCCAAAGGCCCCACGGCGACATTGCGGGACACTCTGGGGCGGCCCAAGGCCCAGACAATGTCAAGAAGGACGTCTCAGACGCCTAGAGGCCACTTCCAAGGAGCTGGGGCAAAGGCAGACCTGTCTTTGAGTTGAATCTTTATTGCACACGCACATGTGTGAACATGCACCGTGCACAGGCACGTGCGTGCACTGTCACAGAGGCAGGGGCTCACTCGCTCAGCAGATCTATACGGAAGATGGGGGATTGTCAGAAACTTGGGGGACGTATTTACAAACCGCCACACTAGAGTAGTTCACTGACAGGGATTTTTAAACATTTATCTGAAATGCGCCCCTCTACAAACATGAAAATAATTCCAGGGCCTGAACTCAACCCTGAGAAGGGTCTCCAGGCGCCAGGGTCAGAGGTGAGTGCACCCAGGAAGGTCCCATTCCAGGAAGTCTCCGTCCTCCCGCAGGGCTCTGTGCCGACTGCGCCCCAGACAGCGGCCTCTTTCCCTTGGGCTCATTCTGCCATCGGCCCCCTGGTCAGGGCGGGTCCACGTGCCCGACTCTCCCAGGCTGGACAGGAGAGTTCTTGGTGCCTGGACGTGAGGGGCATTCTCAGTGTGGGTGTCATTGCAGTTTCCAGCTCTGGGCAGGGTGCCTCCCGGTCCCCACTGTCCCCACGGAGCCCCCAACCCCCAAGTCAGTGGCTCTGTCAGTCCCCTGGGACAGCGATCAACGCTGCATGTTCCTTAGCTTCATGGGTTTAACCCGGGTTATGACTCTGTGTCCTGGGAGTGGCCGTTCCCGGCCCCACGCGAAACTGCAACACTAACTTCCCTCTGCAGTATTTAGGTTTGGCTTCCATTGTTCTGAAACCAAGCAGGGCTTCCAGAACATTCTGAGGGGCTGCTGGAACCCTGTCCCGTGCTCCACGCGGCAAGTGGAAGGACGCCGGGGCTCCGGAGCACAAACACGCACCAAGCCTCCCTCTGCAGAGCCTTCACCCCCAGCTCCGGCCTGGCCAGCAGCGGCGTGGGACGTTGCTCAGACGCGCCAAGTCCACGCCAATTCAGGAAGGACAGTCCTGTTCCTGAGGGCTGAGCAGGTTTTCCTGCTACGGTCAGAACCGGGGCTCACCGAGGCCAGGCCCTTCCACTCCCTGGGCAGGGGGGCCGCCTGGAGGGACAGGCAGACGGTGGCTGAGTCACTGCCTCGGTGGCCACCATCAGCCAATTCGTGGTGCCCACGGGGGCAGGGTGCGCGGGCGGGCGGTGACGCCCCCCGTCCTGGACCCCAGAGCTCTGTGACCAGCCAAGGCAACACTTGCGGGGCAGTGTTCGAGAATCCACCCCACCCCACCCGGCTAAGGAAACAACTGAGCCCAGGCTCCCTGCTAACCCCGACGGGCCTTGCGCAGGATCCTACTTGGAGTTTTGTTTTGGCGAGAGGCTCCCGGGTGCAGCTCGGCCCCACCTGCCTCGGTGGACCTCAGCCTTCCTGCCGGGGTCCCCCTACCCCCGTCCTCCCTCCTCCTCTCGTGAGGGCCCCGGGCCCTGTCTACCCTCCGCCCAGCAGAGAGCCGTGGCCTCCGACACCCGGGACGCGGGAGGCAGGGCCTGTCACTCCCGACAGCCTGGGCCGGCCAGCGCAGAACCGGTGCTGTGGTGGCGGAGGTGGCCGAGGCCCAGCTCATGAATATGGAAGGCCCGTCCTTTGTGGTGGGCGAGCTCGGAGCGGCCGCTGCAGGATCGACGCGGCTTTGTTGCGTGTGGGGACGCGAGCGGCGACAGATGGATGCTCGCCTCCCAGCCCGCGCCCGCCGAGCCCCGCGCAGAGGAGCCCAGGACGCTTTCATGTCGCACGCTAGCCTCGGGCGTGTTCTAAATCCCGTTTACCGAGGGCTCCGCTTTTTATCAGTCAAACGCCTGGAGCGCTTTCTCAACTTGGACATCTGGCCGCACGTTTAAAAATTTTTATTTGCTAAAATATTTAGTAGTCGGCGGGGGGGGGGGGCTGGAGACCGAGGCGGCGGGGCGCGCGCTCACGCCCGGGTCTGCGGCACAGCGCAGAGCGTGCCCCCGCAGCTGGCTCAGGGGCCCCGGCGGGACAGCCCCACGGGCGGCGGCAGGGGCTCTACGCCACCCCCACCAGGAGTGGCCCCTCTGCAGACCGTCAGACTTCGCTCCCCCAGGGCAGGGCGGGCCCTCTGCTCCCGGAAACCGTCAGCGGCGAAGACCAAGGGGGATTTAGGAGCTCAGAAGACAATGGCAAGGGCCGGGTGGGCCCGGTGGCTCGCGCCTGTAATCCTAGCACCCTGGGAGGCCGAGGCAGGAGGATCGCTTGAGCTCAGGAGTTGGAAACCAGCCTGAGCAAGAGCGAGACCCCATCTCTACTAAAAATAGAAAGAAATTAATTGGACAACAAAAATATATAGAAAAAATTAGCCGGGCGTGGTGGCGCATGCCTGTAGTCCCAGCTACTCGGGAGGCTGAGGCAGGAGGATCGCCTGAGCCCAGGAGTTGGAGGTTGCTGATGCCATGGCACTCTAGCCCAGGCAACAGCGTGAGACTCTGTCAAAAAAAAAAAAAAGAAGCCGGTGGCACCTGAAAACCGGCTCGGCCCCGGTCCACAGCAGCACCAGCTGGTGCTCGAGTCAGTACCCTGCAATCGCGAGAGGGTGGAGCCGCCCACACGCACGTGGAGGATGCGTGGATGGGGACACGTGGCCTCGCGTGCACCGGAGGGTCACTGGGCCACTACACAGGAGGATCACTTGAGCCCAGGAGTTTGAGGTTGCTGTGAACTAGGCTGACGCCACAGCACTCACTGTAGCCTGGGCAACAAAGTGAAAACAACGTGCTTGGTGAGGCCAGACACCACGTCACAGAGGTCACGACTCCATTTCCCCGAAATGTCCGGAGCGAGCAAGTCCGCGGGACAGAGGCGGGTCAGCGGTCGCCAGGGCTGGGGCTGAGGGGCTGGGAGTGATGCCAGCAGGGAGAGGGCGTGTTCCCCGCCAAATGAAGACGTTCTGGAGGCAGATGGTGGTGGTGGCCGTGCAGCACCGTGAGTGCTCAGTGCCACTGAACAGGCAGACTTTACATGCCCGTACGTGGCCACGCTTTCCACAGCCACAAAAGAGAGGTGACGCTGGTACTGACGGAACAGCCTCCACCCGGCCTGGGGCCCGAGGCGGCCGTGTGCCCAGACCCTGTCTGCCAAGCACACAGTGACGGCCAAGGCCGCCTGGCCTCCTCCAGGTAGAGTCCATGTGAGAGTGACCTGGGAATTAGCCGTGAGGAAGGAGGGCTTCCTGGAAGAGGTGTCATCGGGCAGGGAATAGCACGTGCATGAGTCCTGAGGCAGCAGCATGGAGGAGAGAAGTTTGGGGCGGGGCGGTGCCAGGTGCCCTGGTCAGAGCCGGAGGTCAGAGGTCTTTGCCCTGAGTGCAAGGGGTCACCGTTAAGAAGGGAGGTGCTGGGGACAGCCCTCGTCCCTGTGGTTGAAAAGCCCAGGCGAGCTGCCGCCCACAGATGCCCCTACCTGAGGTTCACGGTGGGGCCGTCTGCCTGCCTGTCCCCAAGGCCCTCCCCGGCAGGGGTGCTGGGCTCAGAGGCAACATCTCTGGCCAAGGTCCTGCGGCTCCCAGGCAGCAGGCGGGACTCCGGGCCGAGTCTGGGTCCAGAGCCCAGTTCCACCGCAGGGGCCCCTCCGAGTGCCAGCAAGACGCGTCCAGCGAGGACCTCGGGGAGGGGCATGGGAGCCGGCCCCCTGAACTGGCTCAGAAGAGCTGTGGAGCTGACGGAGCACGGTGGCTCACGCCTGTAATCCTAGCACTCTGGGAGGCCAAGGCGGGCGGATTGCTCAAGGTCAGGAGTTCAAAACCAGCCTGAGCAAGAGCAAGACCCCATCTCTACTAGAAATAGAAAGAAATTAATTGGCCAACTAATATATATATAGAAAAAGACTAGCCAGGCATGGTGGCCCATGCCTGTAGTCCCAGCTACTTTGGCGGCTGAGGCAGGAGGATTGCTTGAGCCCAGGAGTTTGAGGTTGCTGTGAACTAGGCTGACGCCACAGCACTCACTGTAGCCTGGGCAACAAAGCGAGACTCTGTCTCAAAAAAAAAAAAAAGCAACGGTTCAGAGCCACCGAGGGAGTCCCTGGCCCACGGTATTGGGGGACAGCTGAGGCCGTCCCTGCCCCACACCCTCTCCTGGGCCCTTTTAGAGGCACCGGTGGGTCTCACAGCCCCGACCCCTTCCAGGAACAGCCAGGCCTGCCCATGGACCAGCTCCTGGCCCAGCTCTCCAGCCTCCTGCCTGACCAGGGCTCTGGACGCCAATTCCAGCATGAAGGAGTCACAAGATGGATTTATCTTTACCTGCTAACAGGGCCTTAGCCAGAAAGCCAGGGAGGACAGGAGTTACAGTTGGTGAAATGGCGCCAGGGGCAGCGACCACGGGCCATGGGAGCTGGGCAGGCAGGTGGGGAGGGCGTCAGGTGTTTTCTGGGTTAAACATGTGACCTCCCGCAGGTTCCCAGCCCACTGCCTGCAGACCGCCGAGGATGGCCAGCCCAGGACTCCACCCCAGGCCAGAGAGCAGGGACGCTCCTAGGCTGCACCCTCAGGGCGGCTCAGCCCCTCGGCCCTCATGCTCCGAGGTCCAGTGTCCAGCCCCGGGCAGCACCGTGGTCAGAGGAGGCCCAGGCCCTGAGCACAGGAGAGGCACAGGGCCGAGGGGCCAGGGTGGAGGACAGGGCCTGGCCTTGGGGCAGGGACAGAAACCCCTGGGGGGAGGGTCCTGGTGGAGGTGGTGACCTTGGGAACGTTCTGGGCAGCCCCCACACCCTGGCCTGTTGCCTGTCTTGGCCCTGCCCCTTTCCTAGTGACAGAGGGGGGTCCCTGCCCGGTGCCCCAGCGACCCCAGCCCTGCCTCGTGGCCTGTGCCCCAGCCGCCCATCGCTTCCTGCCTCGCCCCCCTGGAGAAGCCACTGCCGAGCCCTTAGCTCCCGGCCGCAGGCTGATTCTTGCAGGCTCCTGAGCTGGGCGGGGCGGGTCTGGTGGACACCTGGACCCCCCAGCAGTGTGGATGGGGCTGGAGCCCAGCAAGGCTTCTGGAAGGGCACAGGTGTAGAGCTGACCTGCAGAAGGGACACTGGCAGGCGGGGCCCAGAGCTGTCCCCAGGGAGAGATGCGTGTGGGGGTGGGGGTGGGGCGGGGACAGCAGAGCGGGGGCGGGGCGGCTGGGACAGGGGCCTGCTCACACAAAACGTCTTCAAAGGCCACGTCTGTTCTCCCCTCAAGGAGACAGGCCGGCCTCTCCCCCGCCCCTTGGAAGAGCTTTCACGTCCGGCAAAGGCGCCGGCAACACGAACACCCCGCCGGGGCCGCCGGTTACTCCGTCCCATGATGGGGTCTCTCGTGGCTGTGGTTTGTCGTGGGCTGTCGGCGAGCTCCGCGCCATCACCGCCCGGCGTCTCTTTGTGTCGCGCTGCCTGCACGGGTCCCCGGGGACGGCGGGCCTGGCCACGGCCCCCTCCGCCGCACCGCCCGGCCCAAGCCGCGGGTCTGGGTTCTGTTGTTCCCGTACCTTCAGATGTTCAACAGCATGAATATTCTTATTTTTTATTTAAAACTAATTTGGAGTTCTCACTCTCCAAGGGGCTTCTAATCACCGAAAAGTGCCTGCGGCAAGAGCTGACTGACAGGCGCGGTGGCCACTTCTGAAGAGCGAGCGGCCGTTGGCGGCGCGCGCACAAAGGGAAATGCTAAGTGCTTGTTATTTATGAGCTATTAGGGAGGACGCCATTAGCATCCGCTTCCCACATGGGCAAAAACACCTGTCAGACATCAGGAAACCATAAAACAACACACGCTTAACAGTTACTTTGTTTAAAAAGCCATTAAAATTGAATGTCAGCTGAAACTTAGGAAAACATTTGTTCTTCAGGCCCCTTTGAATCTTGCCCGGTGAGCGAGCCACGGCAGGACGTTTTCTGCCAGGGACAAACGCGCGGTGTGTGCGCGGGGAGGTGGCACCCGGGCGGCGCAGCCACAGAGCAGGGGGAGGCTCGGGCGGGCTGGCGCGGGGGACCGGGCTGAGGAGGAGCCGCCGGGTACGGCCACCACAGGCCACGTGCAGGGCCTCTGCTCATCTCTTTGGGCTCCGCAAATAGACTGAGTCCTCCCGCCAGCTCCAGACAGCGCCTGTCCGCAGGGCTGGGCTGACACGTCCATCTCTGTCTGGCACACTGGCCTCATGGCAGGTGGGGTCTCAGGGGAGGTGGGGGTCTCACGGGAGGTGGGGGCCTCACGGCGGGTGGGGTCTCACGGCAGGTGGGGGGCTCACAGGAGGTGGGGGCCTCACGACAGGTGGGGTCTCACGACAGGTGGGGGTCTCACGGCAGGTGGGGGCCCCACAGCAGGTGGGGGTCTCACGGCAGGTGGGGGCCTCGCAGCAGGTGGGGCCGTCTGCCCAGCAGGAGGCGGCTGCAGCCCTCACGCTCCTCCCTGCAGAGCTGCCCAGAGGCCACCAAGGAGGGCCGAGTCTGGAGACGGCCCGAACTGGGTCCGAGTGGCGGGTGGGGGTCTAACTGGGGTCCGAGAGGCGGGTGGGGGTCTAACTGGGGGCTGAGCGGCAGGTGGGGGTCTAACTAGGGTCCGAGAGGCGGGTGAGGGTCTAACTGGGGTCCGAGCGGCGGGTGGGGGTCTAACTGGGGTCCTGAGCAGACCCAGCTGGCCCCAGGGGTCTCCGCACTGGGGTCGGATGACTGTCGGCATCTCCCGGGCTCCTGCTTGGAGCAGCCGACGGACGGCCAGGACGGGGACCGGCTGCGCAGTCACTGCCCACCGACACAACGCGGCGCACATGCGACCAGCCCGTGGCTGTCCTGGCACAAAGCCCACCTTCCCCGAGGCTCCGCTGGGCAGAGCGGGAGGGAGGACCACGGGCGCCACACGGCCGGGCGCGGCAGCCAGCGGCTTGACCAGCTCCTGCTGCGCCCGGCCGGGGCAGCCCTGGCGTCCACTGACGGCCGGTGGAGAATGTCCTCTGGGGACGACGAGGCCTTTCTGCGACCAGGCAGCGGGCGTGCAGGAGCGGAGGCCCCAGGAGAGGCTGGACCAGCGGACCGGCCAATCCTGCAGGGCCAGTAGCCAGGCCGGGTAAGACTGTCACATGACAACGTCACCCTTGGTGAAATCGTCTGCGCCAATTACACATGAGAAAGGACGATGTGGAAAGCCGGCGTGTGGCCGCCATCCTGCCAGCCACGGCTGAGGACCCGATTTCTCCACATCCTCGCCCACATTGTTATCTTCTGACTCTTTTATTTTGAGACAGAGTCCCGTTCTGTCGCCCGGCTGGAGTGCAGTGACGTCACCACAGCTCACTGCAGCCTCCGGCTCTTGTGCTCAAGGGATCCTCCTGCCTCAGCCTCCTGAGTAGCTGGGATCACAGGCATGTGCCGCCATGCCCGGCCGATTCTTCTATTTTTAGTGGAGACAGGGTCTCGCTCTTGCTCAGGCTGGCCTCCAACTCCTGAGGCCAAGCGATGCTCCTGCCTCGGCCTCCCAGGGTGCTGAGATTACAGGCGTGAGCCACTGGCCCGGCCTTATCTGACTTTTTAATTCCAACCATGCTAGCGTGTGAAGTAGCACCTCACGGGGTCTCTGTTTTGTCTGTAACCGACATACGATAACTGCACAGGTAACAGGCACAGGTGACCTTTCTGGATACCTGTGCTCTGCATCCCTCCCTCTTTCATCGTTAGTCGCTTCCTTGTGGTGGGAACACCAGCCCCCTTCCTTGCCGCTGTCTTGGAAACACAACACGCCGTCCTTGGCTGTCACCCACGTCACCCCCGCGGTCTTGCTTTCCCTGAGCCTGACGCTGCAGAGCGGCTCCCGCGGCCCGTGTGCCCCCGCGGCCCCCCAAGTCCCGAGCTGCTCATGGCTGGCAGGGCAGAGCCTTCCCGCCCTGTTGTGGAACGCTGCCCGTGGGTGGTGTGTGCTTTGGTCTACGCCCTCGTTCTCCTAAGCCTGGCCGGGCATCTCTTTCTTTTGTAACCCCCTGAGATGTGCTGGCACTCAGTGTGGGGCTGGGGTCTTGCCTTTGGCCCCTGCAAACTGCGCTGAAACAGAGATTTGCTGAGGGGTGCCCTGGGAAGTCTGGGTAGGGGCAGGCGGGCAGGGGCAAGGAGGGTAGGGGCAGGCAGACAGGGGCAAGGCGGGCAGGGCAGGTGGGCAGGGGCAAGGCGGGCGGGGAGAAGTCAGGTGTGAAGCAGCCACAGCAGAAGCTTCTTTGGCTGTGGGGGGCTCTGGAGCCGCGACGGTGTTGGGAGGTCCCAGGTGAGGCTGAGGGCTGGGGGCTGTGCCCCCTCAAGCTGTCCGGTCATCACACCTGGCAGGGTGCAGCCTGGGAAGAGCTGGGGCCGGGAGCCGTCAGCAGCCAACCCCTCTGTCCCTGAGGGGGGTCAGGGCTGTCCCTGCTGTGTCGGGAGCCTCATGTGCTCCCCAGGGCCCTGGTTTTGGGGGGGCTCGTGCTGCGAGGGGCTGACCCCCCTAAATGCATATGTTGAATTCTGACCCCTGTGACCTTATTTGGAGACGGGGTCTTCAAAGAGTTGAGTAAGGCAACTTGAAGTCACTGGGTGGGCCCTCATCCTCTGCTGTGACTGGTGTCCTCCTGGCCCGTGTCACGGCGTCACAAATCGGACTGCACAGCCCCGCGGGGCCCATCCCACCACCCCGGGCTTCTCCATGTGGAAACTCCCGATTCTGTTCACAGAAAACGCTCTTAGAGGAGGAGCCAGAAGCCCCGAAACACCCTCCCTGGCGCAGTGCCGGGGTTGGGGCCGTCTGGGTGGGGGCAAGTGCCCTGCATGGGCACCACGGGCATCGGGTCCCTGCGGTGCCCTGCCCCCCCCCCAGGAGAAGACAGGAAAACCCGCCTCCAGCCCGGCTCCAGTGGAAGGTTCTCCAGCCTAGAGGGAGGAGGGAGGGGGAGAGCCGCTCTCGGTGTGGAGGACGGTAATTAATGTTAAATGCATTAAATGATTTAATTGGAGAGGCCGTATTTCATGTCGTGTCTCTGGCATTTTTAGTGGCGTCTCGGTGGGTTTGTCCTTGGCACTGAAACTATCGGCTGAAGACTTTTTCCTAAAGTAACCGCGAGGTCTGGCCGCCCACCGAGTTGGGGGCGGGACGCTGCTTTGGGAGAGGAAGTCAGTGTTGGTCAGATTCTCCCCACGCAGCAGCCAAGACCCAAGATGGACGGCCCAGAGCGCTGGGGCCCCTCCAAAGGCGGCAGCTGACTGGCACTCCCCCGCCATGTGTCCCGAGCCACCCGAGGCTGTCCTGGGGCTCTCTCGGTGGAACAACACCCCCATCTTGCACCCCCAGATCTGCACACTCTCTTCTTTTCCACCCCATGAGCTCGGAAGCAGTTCCAACCCCTTGGCCTGGCACCCCGGGGGATCCTGCAACCGAACCTGTTTTATTTTCTATCAATCGTCGTGTTCTCTGGTGGTTTCTGAGGGCTGGGAATTTGGAGAGGGCTTGGACGGTGGTCTGGTCTCCGGGTCTCCCATGCAGTTGTCCAGGCAGCCGGGAGCTGGTGCAACCTCGGGGTGGTGCAACCGCGGACTGGGTGCCCCCTCAACTGTGTCCCTCTCCTCATGTCTCCCTCGTGGGCTGCTGGGGCTTCCGCACAGCGTGGTGGCAGGTTCCAGAGCGAGGGTCCCGGCACAGCCAGGTGGAAGCTGCAAAAGTCACGTTCTAGCTGCAGAAGCAGTCTCAGACCCCCAGGGTCAAGGGGAGGGACTCGGGCTTCACCCCCGGGGAGAAGCCTCAGCACCCTACACAGAAGCAGCCCCCGGCAGGCACAGAGGGTGGCGGGCACAGAGGGTGGCCCGTCAGCGCTGAGACCAGCGGGTCCTAGAACGTCTGCAGCGCTGGGAGGGGGACGAGCCCCAGGTTCCTCCTGGTGCTGCCTATTCCCAGTGGGCAGAAAAGTGGGGGTGGGGCAGAGATGAGGGCTACCCTCGAGGGTCTCCTGTGTTTCCTGTAGTCGATGCCCAGGCAGCTCGGCCAGGCCCTGGGCTGAGAGCAGGGCTGGGGTGCGAAGGGGTGTTGTATATGGACCCCGCCCAGTGGGGAGCCCTGCCCTGGCCATACCCATGCCACCTGGGTGTGTGTGTGTGTGTGTGCAGGAGTACGGGTACACGTGTGTCTGTGTACATGTGTGTGCACTGTGTGCTTTGTGTGCACATGTGCGGACATGTACATTTGTATCTGTTTGCATGTGCACATGTATGTGTGCATGTGGCCACCCGGGCATGTACACAATTGAGCACGTGTGTGCAGTATGTGGAGGTGAGCGTGTGTGAGAGTGGGTGCAGTGTCTGTGAGTGTGCTCTGCGTGAGATAGGCAGAGACAGGAAGAGACAGAGGGAGAGACGGAGAGGCAGAGACGGAGAGAGACAAAGAAAGAGACAGAGACAGAGAGATAGACAGAGTGATAGACAGAGACAGAGAGATGGAGACAGAGTGATAGACAGAGACAGAGAGATGGAGACAGAGGCAGAGACAGAGACAGAGAGATAGATGGAAGCAGAGACAGAGGCCACGTGGGCTGGAGGGAGGGTGTGCAGAGTCGGCTGCTGCTGTCTAGCAGGAGGTGAGGGTGTCAGAGAAGGCCCCGTGGGCCAGGCTCAGGGTCTGGCCGTGGGAGGGGTGATAGGAATGAGCAGGTCATCTGCTCCCAAGCCATCTAGGTGTGGAGGTGGGATGCCAGAGGAGAAGCTAGGCCTGGCCTGGGCTAGGGGAGCCTTATCTGTCGGGGTGGCTGCCTGGGGCCGGGGTTCCATCTTCTGCCCTGGCCTCCTCCAGGGCGGCCTGGCTGCCGCTGGGTGGCCTTCGTCCTGTCTCCCTGGAGCTGCCACTGACCCTCCCCAGAAGCTTGGCGAGCAGAGGCCTGCCCTGCGGGCCGGCAGCCGACACCTGCGCCCACTGCCGGCGCTGTTCTGGACAGACACTCCCGGCCGCCTGCTGCCCCCACGGGTCCCCCCCTCTCCCTCCCTCCTCCCTCCAGGCCCAGCCTCCAGCCCCCAGCACAGCCTGAAACTCTCGGGGGCCCTCGGCATCCCCCTAGCCCATGGCCGTCCAGCCGAGTCCCCTCTGCTGCGGCCTGTGACCCCAGGTGGCCACCGGGTCACCAGCCAGACCCTGAGGAGGACATGCCAGGGACGGGCTGGAAGCAGCAGGGCCTAGGTGGGGGTGGGGTGGGCGGCAGCCCCCTCCCTGTGCCGCCACCAGCCTTACCACCATCTTTTGTATTCCACAGGCCAAAGGGCCAAGCCTGCCTTTAATTAAAATGCACGTCCTTTAATTAAAGACCCCATAACACATGAAGGGCACCTGCTGAAATACGACGTATGACACAGTCATTACCCTGCTGTTAATTACTAATTAATGAAGCTATTTCAATTAATAGCTTTCCCGCCGCGGCTCCCCCCTGGACAGGCCCCGCGCTGGGCCCCCACCCGGTCTACGCCGGCAGCCCTGACGCGCACGTTTGTGCCTGGACTCCAGCGCTTCCCAGCTAAGCGCTATGCAGTGGACCCGTCAGAGTGCGCTTCTGACTCACATCTTTCCTGCCTACCTGCCCGGCAGGAGCCAGCAGGGAGGCGCCGGCAGCCACCGTCCACCGCAGAGCGAGGTCCTGCCAGCCGGGCATCCGCGGCACGTCGTCCCAGCTCAGGTGGCCCCACCTGGGGATGGATGTCTGGGAGCCCCGACGGGCAGGCGGGGACCTGCGGAGTGTTGCCGGCCTGCAGCTGAAGGCAGAGGTTGGCAGGAGGCTCAAGGCCCCGGGAGACACTGCTCCACCTTTCCCGTCTCCAGCCTGAGTGTCACGGTCACAAACGTCCCCACACGACTGCCACAAAGACCGGAGCAGCCCTGCAGGCCTCACCCACAGTCGCATGGAGAAAAGCCACGTACAAAGTGGGGTGGATTCTGCAGCCCCCTGACCGCCTGGGTGGGCCCTGGCACGTGGGAGCCCGGGCCCCCCGTGCCCCGGGGGCCAGGGCCGCTGGTGGGTGAAGGCGGCACACCCAGGATGCAGGCAGCCTCCACCTGTGCCCGGTGCCCACGGCAGCCCCACTGCCCGCCCCGAGCCCTGGGGTCTGCGGTCGCTGCCGCGCTGGGGCTCTGAGAAAGAGGCCCGGCTGCAGCATGTTCCCGTTAAGGGCAGACAGACGGCCCGCATGTCCAAACCCGCTGGCCCGCGGGAGGAACTCGCTGCAGGGACCCCAGACCGTGGGAGGGTGGGTTGGTGGGAGGTTCCTGCCACCCGAATCAGGCCCCTGAGAGGCCCCACCCCCCCCAGGGGCCCTGGTCACACCTACACCAGGAGCGTCATCCTTCCAGCCAGGTCGAGCAGAGCTGCCATGGGCCGCCCCACACCACGTCCCGGGGGGGACGGGAGCAGACACAGCCCTGTCCAACGGCGCCCTCTGCCGGCCGGATGGAGAATGAGCACGGGCATGTCCAAAGGCTGCAGGCCGGTACCCGTGTGCACAGGCACACCTGCACACTGGGACCCACGCAGTCACACCTGCACACCGGTACCTGTGTGCACACTCACACCTGCACACTGGGATACACACATGCACACCTGCACACTGGAATACACACACGCACACCTGTACACTGGGATATACACAGGCTCACACCTGCACACTGGGACCCACGCAGTCACACCTGCACACTGGGATACACACACGCACACCTGCACACTGGGATACACACACGCACACCTGCACACTGGGACCCACACAGTCACACCTGCACACCAGTACCTGTGTGCACATTCACACATGCGTACTGGGATACACACACGCACACCTGCACACTGGGACACACACAGGCTCACACCTGCACACTGGGATGCACACAGGCTCACACCTGCACACTGGGACACACGCAGTCACACCTGCACACTGGTACCTGTGTGCACACTCACACCTGCATACTGAGATACACACACACACCTGCACACTAGGACACACGCAGTCACATATGCACACCGGTACCTGTGTGCACACTCACACCTGCATACTGAGATACACACACACACCTGCACACTAGGACACACGCAGTCACACCTGCACACTGGTACCTGTGTGCACACGCACACCTGCATACTGAGATACACACACACACCTGCACACTAGGACACACGCAGTCACATATGCACACTGGTACCTGTGTGCACACGCACACCTGCACACTGGGATACACACATACCTACACACTGGGACACACATACAGTCACACCTGCACGCCAGTACCCCGCCTTGCCACCCACCCCTTCCTCATGTGGGCCTGGGGGTCCCCCCAACCCCCTGCACCCAGTTCCTCCCCCTCCTTTGCCTAAATAGCCCTGGGAGGCCACCTGCCCACGGCCTGCCACGGCCCCTCCGACAGGACTGCCACAGTCTGGTCAGCGCTGGGCTGTGCCTGAGCCTGGAACTGACCTGGTGGGGGAGGATCAGGGCCGTCTGCTGAACAAGCTCCTGAGTGAGCCCCCAAAGGGCGAAGGGCCGCCCTCTGCACCCCCATCATCGGCTGTGCCACTGCCTCCATCCTCTGCTGGGGCTGGCACCAAGGAGCCGCCCATGGGGAGGGGTGTCTGCCTGTCAGCCCCAGATAACACCCTGGGCCCCTACGGGGACTGGGGGGAGGGGCTGGGCTACCGCATCCCGATTCCTGCTCCCCCCTGCAAACCTTCCCCCCACTCCCGCCTCAGGGTCCAACAGCCCCCTCCCCCACCCCAGCAGGAGAGGCCAGGGAGGTGTCGCCCAACTGCAGGGGACACTCCAGACGGCCACCGGCCACCTGCTATGCCGCAGGCCCAGCCCTGTCCCAGGACACGGCTCCTCCCACGCCCAGCGGGGACGGACGGAGCGCCAGGGTGGGAGGACGTTCTGCAGACAGTCGGTGGAGAGAGGGGAGGAGGGGGATCCTCTCACACGCGCAGGTCCTGCCTTGGAATGTGCCGGCAAGTTCTCCAAGGCAGGATCGGGTCGGACCCAGAGGCCAGACTCACTCGAGACCCAGTCTTACCTTGCGGGTTGTTTTGGCCCAAACCGGGGGACTGCAGGGGATGTGCCTCCGTGGAAGGTGCGCTGTCGGTCGCTCCGCGGCGTGGTGGGGGTCCGACTCCATGGGAGCCGCGCAGCCCTGAGAGCTCCGGGCTGACGGCACAGGCTGGGCTTCCGCCGCGAAGCAGCAGCCGGAACCCAGTGTCGGCTCCACGTCCACGTCTATCTCAACGTTCCCGATCCACGGCGTGGCTGTTCTCGGACTCCCCTGTGGCCCGGTTCAGCCCTTCACGAATTCCCTCCTGAATGAGCTACGTAAAATCTTTAACTCCTGTTTATTCTTAACCACTTCGGGGCCGGCATCGACTATAGTCGACGGCCACGGAGGAACGCGCAATAGCGACTTCAGCCGACAGCCGAGATGTGACTTTTCTAATTTTTCATTTATCAAAATAAAATTGTGAACATTTAAAAATAACATAATGAAAACATACATGTGTATGTTACCTATTCAGATTTACATGACAAGTAAAGCTGCCTGTAAAGTAAAACAAGCTTTTAGTGCTTTAAAGCTTTCCTCATCACACAAGAGCAAAATGCACTCTGGGAGGCCGAGGCAGGAGGATTGCTCAAGGTTAGGAGTTCGAAACCAGCTTGAGCAAGAGTGAGACCCCGTCTCTAC
>VSMD01030697.1:0-19569 GCA_008750895.1 Mirza zaza
ATGTGAGTGAGCAGGCTAATAAAGAAAGCTAACTAGCCAACAAAGGAAATGAGCCAGGCTTGCTAGCCATCCTCAAACCAAATGAACTAGCCAGCCAGGGGTGAAAACCAAGAGGGTGGAGCAGGAGACTCATCAGTGGAGATTCTATTCCTGCACTCTTGAACACAACTGGGGGAGAAGCCGCTTCTAAAAACATATTCGAAATTACCATTACTTGCATTTTCAGCCACGAAAAACAGGAGAATAGAATTTTCTGTTCATCAAGATGGCAAAAAGATGCTAAATACTGCTCTGAGAGAAATGCCACTGCTCCCTGTCCTAAAGAACAGCAAGTCATCTATAAGAAAGAAGCCCTGCTCTAAGTAGTCAGCACTTGCATAAAGATTTTCAAGATTCTGAAGACAACCAACCAGCACTGCTCATAACAGACACAAGGATCCCAGACAATTTACTCAATTTTGGTTCCTCAGCCCCATCACAAGAAAGTTGTGAGGTTCAAATGATATAATAATGCTACTGAAAGTGCTCTGAAAATTGTCAAGTTCAACAGAAATCCCAAGTACTATTATAAGCAAAGAACCCTAATCTTATGTTGTTAGAGCAGAATATTAACTTTCCTATATCTTGAAACTAAGAGTATTACCATATATTGGCACATCTACCCACAGTGGGTATATGCTAGGAGAAAAGGTGTATGGTGTAAATAGGTCTTTTCTGGACACCAAATCCACTTTGGGCAGGAAGTGAGGGTGGGACAAAGGCTGACACTTTCATCATTTGTGAGCTGGCATATTTTTGGAATTATTTTTAATTTTAAAACTATGTAAAACGAATGAGCTAAAAGACTAGTGTACTTTAGTCCTAACAAATATTAATTTTCTTCACAAAAACTGCCCTAACTTTATTTTCTAACTGAAGCTCCCTGACTCATTTAATCTTACTGCAGTTTCAAAAGCTCTAAAAATCTCCATCCACCCCCCTCCTCCACTTTCCATGTTGCTGTTAATCCATTCTGAGGAGGAAAGAATTTAGCCATCTGCTCACATTCTGACAAAAGTTAATTTGGCACATTTACTTTTTACTGACTTTCTCACCACAAAATGAACTAGCAGCAAAATGGCATCTACCAAAGAATGTCCCAATCATAATCATTGGGAGAAACTATGACCAGCACAGTAAGTCCATTAAGACTAAAAATTTACCAAACTATATTTTTGTGTAACAAATATTCAAGCTGTATTAAAACTAATTATTGCTGGCCAGGTGAGGTGGTTCACACCTGTAATCCTAGCATTTTGGGAGGCCAAGGTGGGAAGATTGCTTGAGCCCAGAAATTGAGACCACCCTGGGTAACAGTGAGACCCATCTCTACCAAAAAAACACAACAACCAAAAAAACCTCTCCGGGAGTGGTGGCACATGCCTGTAGTCCCAGCTACCCAGGAGGCTATGGCAGGAAGATCTCTTGAGCCCAGGAGTTTGAGGTTGCAATGAGCTATGATCATGCCACTACAGTCTAGCCCTGGCAACAGAGAAAGACCCTGTTTCAAAATGAAAACAAAAACAAAACTAATTATTGCAGCTTTCCATTACTATATGGTGACCCTAAAACCCACCCAATTACATTCTATAATTTATTTAATTTGGAAAAATATAAATGGGAAACTTCCTTAGTTCAAAACATGAACTTAATGTATCAGGCAGAGCATCACCTAGACTGGAAGCGTGTTTTCAATTGGTTCAGCCAAAATTTTCACGCCAATAAATTGCTTGGCAAAGCTGAAAAATAGGGGTGAGGACGGCCTGGTAATAAAATTATGATTTTTTAAGAAAAAGTCTATAAATCTGAAAACATCTCTAATCCTGGCTCCATGTATAACAGCAACCTACGAGGCAGCACATCAGCAGCCACTGTAAGGATTCAACAGGAACCACAGGTGAAAGGGGGATGGAAGCCTGTGGGGCCCCAGGGCCACACCGTGCTTTCCACAATCAACTCTGGGGAAGGGCACACTTCCAGCCCAGCCTGTACCCTGTCCTTGAGCAAGTCCACTGGCATACACACAAAGCACAGCTTGAAAGATCTCAGAAGCAGCAAGGATTTCTCCTTTAATAGGTGCTAAATCTAGTCAATTCTCTGCTGCTCCCTTCTTCCTGCCCCAAGTTAAAAATATTGCCCTGTAAGTTTTCCTGATTTAGTGTGTTGGAAGCACATGGTTAAGTTAGTTGCCAAAGGGCAATTAATAAGGGTATTGCCTAATTAAATAGGGTAAGAGAAAAATCACTGTGGTCTATGGTCCCTAAAAAAAAAAAGAGGAAGCAGGATCTGTGTGAAGAGCTGATATGCAGTGTTCTTGGAGTAGGGCTGTCCCCAGATGGAGAAAAGCTGGTTAGGCTGTGCCAGCCACTGCAGCCTCTGTTTCGTTTCTGCAGCTGCTTCATGTTGCCAGCAGAGCCCAGGGACAGCACCAAGTACATTGTGAGAGCTGATGCTGGAGTTGGCAGATCCCCTAGGGCAGGTGCCATGCAGAACAAGGGTGGGGTTAGTGAACCAGTCCCTTTGAATTCCATTTCATTTCCCTTAAAAAACAAAAACAAAACCCCCCAAACCCACACTTTGCAAAAAGACAGAACTTGAAATAAAAAGTTAAAGAATTTAAATTTTTCCCCTTCTTCGTGGAGCCAATTGTAAAAAGTGCTCAGGGTTCCCCACCCCCACCCTGCATTTCTTTAGTGTAGGTCCTTTTGGCTTTGATGGAAGCAGCAGAAACAGAGCTGGGTCCCTCGCAATGGGAAATTTATTTCCCCAAGTCGGAGCCACAGAGAGTGTAAGAGGTACTGTGGTTCTACCATCCATGCTGGGTCCCAGCTCTTTTGAAGAGCTATTCCAGAAGGTCCTGAAAAGAAAGACATGCACCATATTATTGACGGGCTACAAAATTCCTATTTTGAAAGCAATCACCTAGTTTCTGGACTTGCCAAATCTTATAGTCATTGTTGCCTTTGCCTCAATTGTATCTTGATGATAAATAAGAGAACACAGACTTTTTTTGGTATTTTGGACTACCCCTCAAAAAGAAACAGTCTCACCTCATCTGAGTCATCATGATAACCACTTTTATTAGAGTGGGAGGCTGTGTCCAAAGCATCCACACCATCCACGCCATTGGCCTCTGCATGCTGCTGCAGCACAGAGTATCGATGCACCAGGAACCTGTGAACAGAGACTGCTTTAACCTTCATGTGGTGAGCAGGGGTATGTTTCTTATAGGACTGTGGACTTTCCCAGTTTCATACACTCATACAATGAGTCATAGATATAGGAAGCACAGCCTATAGTTAGTTGACATAAGAAAAATGTAAGATATAAGATCTGGGCCTGATTTTTCAAGAACATCACTTCAACTACCTAGATTTTGCCAACGGTCGATGCAACAATATGAGTTGGCTGGCTTTTTGGTTTGAATTCAGTACTTTTGATTGACTCCCATGTTCCTTACCTTCCTCCACAGACATACTTCTTCACAATGAGCACTCCTGCTATGACTGTGACTAGCATCAATCCCACGATGGCCAGGATAATTGGAACAGAATTTGACTTGGAATTCTTGATAAATTAAAACATAAACAAAAGCTTTTAGGCATGCATTCTAGGATGGCATTCAAAGCAGCCACTCATGCCCCTCATTTCTGTGAATGATCTGTAGTCCCAAGGCACTTAATGATGGTACTTTTCCAACCCCCCAAGATGAACCATCTCAATGTTACCAAGAAAATATCACGGCTGGTAGAGGGTAATCTGAGCTCCCAATGCCTTGAAGCTGCAAACCAAGTGGCTTCAATGTCAAAGTTATACTAGAAGCCTTGACAACTGCCTAGATCAAGTATGGTAACTGTGACTATTTCACATTACCACTGTTCACAGGTCTTGGAGCTTAAGCGTGGAGCAGGGAGGGACACTGTGATAATGGGCTAAATGATCCACAACTGGGCCATTGGGAAGAAGCTATGTCAATGCTATATCAGGCAGTCCATTATATGACACCAAGATTTACTTTTTTGGTTAATTGTGGGTATGTTTTTACAAATAAGCCTCATCAGATCATTGCATGTGACCTACCTGCTCCTGGGTGGGAGATAGGGAGTGTGTGTTTTCAATGTATCCAAGAGGAGGCGGAGCTGGATTCTGGGACAAGCTGTGTCCCTGTGGGCGGGAGTCCTGTGCAATCACACACACAAACACTCTGAGGACAGCCACCAGGAGTCCAGGGCAGGGGTGCAGAGGAGGAACTTGTCCCCTTACAAATACACACACCCACACACTCTTCTCCCATTGCCTTCTTTTTTTTTTTTTTTTTGAGACAGAGTCTCACTTTATTGCCCAGGCTAGAGTGAGTGCCGTGGCGTCAGCCTAGCTCACAGCAACCTCAAACTCCTGGGCTCAAGCAATCCTGCTATCTCAGCCTCCCAAGAAACTGGGACTACAGGCATGTGCCACCAAGCCCGGCTAATTTTTTTCTATATATATTAGTTGGCCAATTAATTTCTTTCCATTATAGTAGAGATGGGGTCTCGCTCTTGCTCAGGCTGGTCTTGAACTCCTGAGCTCAAATGATCCGCCCACCTCGGCCTCCCAGAGAGCTAGGATTACAGGCGTGAGCCACCGCGCCCGGCCCCCCATTGCCTTCTTAATCCCACCCCTTGTCAGTCTCGAATCCCTCAGAACAGCAGAGTGGAAGATTGCAGATTGTCCGGTGCAACCTCTCATATTACAGATTAGGAAAGAGGGGCCCACAGTTTATCGCACCAAATCATGCTGCTGGTCCAGTGCTTCTTTATCAAGAGGCTTCCTCTTTACCATATCTCCAAATCTCAGCTAGATAGTTCAGTGCTACAGATGTGTAAGCATAACTTGCTTCTAAATCAAAACCAGTCCATGATTACTATAGTTCAGTCTTTCCTTCATTCACCCTACTTACCATCCAGTGATCTTCTCCTCTTGCACAGAACTCCAGGTAGGCCCATTACAGACAATCTTCTTAAGTATTTTCCCTAAATGACTTTGAGCCTCAGAAATTCCCACAACTCTATGCCTCTAAGACTTTTATATAACTTTACAGAATACCATTCTCCCATCCCCAACAACAACAAGAGTTTTCAGTAGGATGAGCTTATCACTGGGTTATGTGACTCATCCTTTATCCCATCAGTTTCTTGTGTAAAGGGAAGCCTGATAGAAAGAGTTTGGCCCCTCATATCAGTAACAAAATTCTTGATGCTATAACTCTGATTTTTCCTGGCAGAACACAAAATCCCACTTCGACCTAAACACTAGATCTATTTTAACATACCTGCTTTTCTGAACTCAAAAAGTTGCTTGTGCATTTCTTTTTCAAGTCTTTTACTTCTCGAATTGGATTCACCCCACCTTGGCATCTGTCTCCTGGAATTTTCCGGTACCTAAAAGGCAGAGAAGATTTGTTAACAGAATACAAGGATGTATTCCTGCATTCTTGCCTATTTCTTGGAAACAAGATTTGAAAAGCTGCCAAAAAGCTTCTCATCTTTACATCATTTTTCAGGCCTGGGGAGATGTCCATGGGGATGTTTTGGGAGTATTTTGTGTAGTTTCAGGACTTGAGAAGACTAAACATCTCTGTCCCTAGCTATCAGGGACATTCCTACCCTTTCTACCTCAGAGACTGGGCCAAAGAACTGTGACCCAGGAAAAGCTCATTAACAAGTGGTACAAAAATGGGAGGGGGGAAATTATTAAGGGAGGGAGGTAATGATGCTCCTCTACAGCAACACTGTCCCATATGATGGCTATTTAAATTAAAATTAATTAAAATGAAAAGTTAAGTTTCTCAGTTACACTAATGTCTACAGCCACATGTGGCTAGTGGCTACCACATTGGACACAGCAGATTATGGAACATTTCCATCGCCACACAAAGTTCTATCAGAAGGTGCTTTTCAAGAGCACTCTACATTGAGGTGGTGATGTCATGCTCTCCCTGGCCTGGCCTAAGTTGAGCCAGATGAGGGAAGGATGGACATTCATGACAAATGAGACTGCTTTTCTTGTTTTACCTATGGGGCTCTCACCTCTCCTCCCCACTTATGGGCAGTCCATGGAAGGCAGGGTGAGCTATCTGGCTAAGCTTGCTGCTTGGCCTTCTGCCTCGTGGCATTGGAGGGTTGAGATCCTCTGACGCAGCAAGCACCCCTTGCTTGTGGTTATGCCTTGGCAGTGGGGAGGGGGCATCCCACCAAAATAGAGTACTCTAAAATATTGCTCAGATCTCTGTATGGAGAGAGGCAGCTTTCACTCTGAGCAATGATGATTCACCCATTGTGATAAGGGAGAAAAAGCCATCTCACCCATTTGTTGTCAGGTGCTCTTCTTTTCCATACAGACAAAACTCTAGGTCATGGCCCTTCAATTCTGGCTGTTCCACACACTTGGAGTCATTTTCTGGACGGTAGTAGCCAAAATCACTGCAAGAGTTAGCCAATAAAGCACCTTTCAAAGTTGCCGAAAGATAGTGACTAGCGACAAAGGTTTTATGTGGGGCGGTGGATGGTTAACATTACAATCTTTTTTTTTTTTGAGACAGAGTCTCACTCTGTTGCCTGGGCTAGAGTGCCGTGGCGTCAGCCTAGTTCACAGCAACCTCAAACTCCTGGGCTCACGTGATCCTTCTGCCTCAGCCTCTCGAGTAGCTGGGACTACAGGCATGCGCCACCAAGCCCAGCTTATTTTTATATATATATATATATTTTTAATTGGCCAATTAATTTCTTTCTATTTTCAGTAGAGACAGGGTCTCACTCTTGCTCAGGCTGGTTTTGAATTCCTGATCTTGAGCGATCCTCCTGCCTTAGGCTCCCAGAGTGTTAGGATTACAGGCGTGAGCCACCGCGCCTGGCCAACATTACAATCTTTTTTTTTTTGAGACAGAGTCTCACTTTATTGCCCAGGCTAGAGTGAGTGCCATGGCGTCAGCCTAGCTCACAGCAACCTCAAACTCCTGGGCTCAAGCAATCCTGCTGCCTCAGCCTCCCAAGCAACTGGGACTACAGGCATGCGCCACCATGCCCGGCTAATTTTTTTCTATATATATTAGTTGGCCAATTAATTTCTTTCTATTTTTTATAGTAGAGATGGGGTCTCGCTCTTGCTCAGGCTGGTCTCGAACTCCTGAGCTCAAACGATCCACCCACCTCGGCCTCCCAGAGAGCTAGGATTACAGGCGTGAGCCACCGCACCCAGCCTTAACATTACAATCTTGAATTGCTAGAAAGCTGCTCAGGAAGGCCTGCAGCAACTCTAAAAAAGGTCCATTTAGGAAAACAGACATGGAGAGGAAAAAATGTTTATGGGTCAGGCCTAGCAGATTTAGGACAGCTGAAGGTTGTGCCCTGCTGACAGCCCAGCAACAGGGAGGGGACCAATGCAGCCTGCAGTGGAGTGGGGACCCACGCAACTGAGACGAGAAGGCCACAGAAACAGCAGCATCAGCAACAGCTCTAAATTCAAGGATACAAGGCAATTCTTTCCTTTCTCTCCAAATATCACTCTCATGCTGCCCTTGTAGTATATGTCGAACTTTTCTTTCTTCCCTACTTTTGTGCCTCTTAGCTTCTTAGACTGTCCTTGCCTCCAATATGAACCCCTTTTCCTTCCCTACACTTGATCCTATCTTTCCATAGTGCCACCCACTGTTCTCCTTTCTATTTTCTCCAAAGAAACAATGTCCTGCCCCCTCCCTCTCCAAGGCTGGCATCCTTGGTCCCATTCTTCCTCCCTGTCCTGGGACCCTGCTTCACTGACAGTATGAGAAGGACAATCAATCTTTCCCACTTGGCTGGTGGCTTCCCCTTAGCCTGCATATGTCTGTACCCTAGAAATTACTTCCTTGACCCTCATTTCCCTTATTAGCCAACTTTCTCAAAAGAGTATTTTTTACTTGTCCTATTTTACTCATTTATTTTTTGTTCCATGCATTTTGGCTTTAATCCCCTCTGCCACCTTGAAAATGGCTGTCTGAACCCCCCCACCCCCACCAAGGCTCACTAGTCATCAGATGCAGCACAGCCCTCTCTGTTCTCATCCCCCTTAACCCCCTGTTCTGTGGCATCTGACACACCATTGTGCCCCTACCTACCCTGGCATTGGCAAAGCTGCACTCAGTTTCTCTGGCCACTACTTGCTCTTCTTTCTTGCTATAATTAATTCTCTTGGTTTCTCTGTATATGCTTTCCCTTACTGACCACAACTACTTGTGGTTACAAATAAAACTTCCAGGTTTTACCTTTCTTGAGCTCTAATCCTCTATTTCAAATACCTGCTGGATATCACTGCCTAAACATGCTGACAGAACCTCAACAGAATAAAACATTCAAAACACATCATGTTTTCTCCTCTGTGCCAGTCTCTCCTTATCATTTCCACACATTTTCCATGACACTACCTTCCTTCCCACCATTTCAGTGGAAAATTTAGCCTGATCATCCTCTATCTAGACCCTACTTACTTCTTTATCATGACTACTGTGACTTCCTCAAGGGCCTATCTTCGAGAACATCCTTCTTTCATCAGGCTGTTGGGTTTCTATGCTCATAACAGTCCACTAGCTTTAATCACCTGCTTTCTTCTCAGATGTGCATAATCAAACCCTACCATTTGTCAATGTTCAGCTCAAATGCCACCTCTTCAATGAGACTTTCTTTGACCCATCTCCTTTCAGCTCTAGATGGAATATTCTCTCCCTTCTCTAAATCCCCATGATACCTACCACCTTCTGTTTTGCAACAAGCTTTCCATTCTCACTTTGCAATGTCCTGTGCACAGCAGGTAGTCAATGAATATTTGGGGACTACATAAATGCTGCTTGTACTTCAAGGCTATTCTGAGAAGTAGTTAGGGGAGAGAGTAGGGAGAACAAAAGATGTAGAAACCACCACCCCTCCAACAGCAGGCAGAAACTTGAGTAAGAATTTTAGGTATTCAATCCAAAATTTCTAGGAGAGTATCCTCGCTCATAAAGGGCCCACTCCCCAAGCATATGTGTTGGAGTATGAAGGCTTTGGAGCTGAGATGCTAGCTTCACATGCCAGCTCTGCCACTTTCCACAATCAAGTTAGTCATGACCTCTCTGTTAAGAGATTAAATGTAAATTGCTTAGGACAGTGCCTAGTATAGAATTAGTGCTCAATAAATACTAGCTGCTATCATTACTACCATATTATCATCAAATAAAATATGATCTCAAGGATTTGGGGGGCTTAATGGTGGAACCAAACCTATAAATAATAATTAAAACATAGTAAATACTATAACAGGGACTTGTGAGATCTAAACGAGGGAAAATGGGGGAAGGCTTTAATGTGGTGCTATCTAAGCTAAGTAGGAATTCACCAGGCTTGGGGGCAGCAGGGAGCGTAGAAAGACTTCCCAGGAAGAGGAAGCAAAGATGTGATGGCGTGGAGCTCTGAAGAAGCATGGCATGCAGAGCAGGAGTGAGGTAAAGAGCCTACATATGTGGAGTCGAGGATGGCAGAGAACCCTTTAGAGTTTTACCGGAATACCAAGGCAATCTGAGTGATATTTTTCCTTGTGGAAATAGATAAAGGAGGACCCTCGACCATGCCACATACAGATGTGAGCCATGCAGGAGGAACCACACTGGGTCAGACCTGTGTTTTGCTCAGATATGTATTGTGCTGTCACTGCAGTTTGAGAGAATATGACATAGGGGGACACAATTGCTATCTGCCTGCCTTCTTTGTCCAAATGTTTTAGGATCCACTTTACCTCCTGTATCTTTTGTAGGTAACACTATAACATTATCTAAGGTTATATTATCTGTCCAATTATTAACAACTTTGGTTCCTTTCTCTGTGCCTCAATTTCCTTAATAAGAAGCAGCAGCTTGCCACTCTTAGAAAAAAGGATTTCAATATTTTTTAGCCCTAAAAGATGACTGTCCTTCACCTCTTCCAACAGGAAAAGGGGTGACAAAAGGGATCTGAGGAATGCTGATACCAGAGGAAGTCCTCCAGGGAACAGAGACACACAGAGGGTTGCTTGGTCACAACATAGTCTCGACCATTCTGACAGACAGACGACTTGCGTAGCCGTAGGAACTGTTCTTTATAGCCCAAAATGCAGCCGTCTTCATAATCTTCAGGGTCTGTAGAATGTGCCAGCCATATGGTATAGTCCTTCTCTTCACCTAGAGGATAGACAGACTGTTCAGAAAAGTGCACAGCACAGAACCCACCCACGGGAGGCAGCTGTCAGGCTTTAGGAAGAATAAGGAGAGGGAAAGTGGGAATGTCTGACTCAACCTATTGCTTCATTTTGGAACAGCAAACAAAAAGTTACATTAGTCTAGAGCCTACTAGCAATTGCACGTCTTCCTGCCAAAAGAGGATTCTTTCTGTCTCAACATCCATTTGAAGATTAGGAAAAACCTTATTTTGAAGTGGGACACTAAACAAAGAACCTCTCCAGGTCCTTCCAAACTGAGAGGCTGCCATCTGTGTGTCTTGCACACCTATGCCCTCAGTAAGCAACCTTGATCAGGGGTAAGCAACCAGATGTTCTCCACTCAGGGTCAGGAAGCTCTTTGTTTAGGATAAGATACTAAGCCAAGAACACAGGTTCAATTTTGCCACGTGTTAGTTTACTTCAAACAGAAGGGAAAATATCCTCTTTCTAGATTTCTAACTCTAGTTGACTGGCTCTCAAATGCAGATTGTTAATGGCGACAGTTTTTGGCTTAGTATGTCATATCATTTACTCTTGGTAAAAAGACTCAAAGGCTACAACCTAAAGACTGCGGATTAGGTTTTCATCCTTTGGGATATGAAGACCAGTGTGAAGCCTGTTAAAGAGCAGGTGCTAAACAAATCTTTTAATGTTGTTAAACTTTAGGGATAACTGTAGAACTATCTGCTGAGGGGGGGAACTCATAAGCCAGCTCCTTTACAGACTATTTAATGAATTTAGATGACAATGATCCTCAGGTATTAAATCATAATTAAATATCTTGCAGAAAAGTAAGGTCCAAACCATGAGCTCTGCTTCCTTAGGAGTCACTGGACTAACATGGCTGAGAAAATGAACCCATAACATACTCTAATAGTCAGGACTAAAATTTAATTAAAATGTCTTGAAACTTTAAGTCTTTTATTGTACTATGCCAACATATAACTATAGGTTACCTTTTCTCCAAATTTTTTCTTTTATCCTCCATATTTCTTAGTATAACATCAGCACTTTTGGCATTGGGGTATTGGTTTGCTTGTGATGCTTTATAAATATCATGTGATGAACATTTTGAGTCCTTTTCTGAAGCTATTTTCTGGGCCTATAACATGTCTTCTAGTTTGAAGTTACAGAACTTTGAAGTGGTTAGTGTGGGCTTCATGCCTGCCCAATGGTCATTCTAGAGCCTTACCTGTGACTGACATTCAAGCTAAAAACTCTTTGCATGAAAACTTCTTCACTTCAACATTTTGAGAAGTGACACAATCAATTAGATGCTCTTTGAAACATACTTTATTCTAAAGTTTCCTTTTATATTTCTACTGTATTTCCCTAATCATGGTAGAAAAGCCCTGAAATGTTATGAAATAATTTTAGACAAATGCATGCACTACTCTTATAAGTAGGAAAAAAGTGTAATAAAAGAGATATTTAACAATGCAAAGCTATACTGTCCTATATGGTAGCTCTAGTCATATTTGGCTGGTCTGAACTGAGATTTGCTATAATATACACTGGATTTTGAAGACTCAGAAGAAAAAAATACAAAATATCTCATTAATCATTTGTAATATTGCTTACATGTTAAAATGATAATATTTTGGATATATTAAGATAATTCTATTGCTAAAATTAATTTTATCTTTCTTCTTACTTTTATAATGTAGCTGGCAGAATAATTTAAATTATATCATGTGGCCCTCATATTTCTCTTGGGTAGTACTAGCTCCATAAAGGAAGCTGCTCTTCTGATACCATTCCATTACGTGATAACCTACATGGAACATCCTTCAATCCTCTTTCATATTTATATGAATTTGCTTATTTCAGCTGAAAGAAATTAAACTGAATTGATTATTTAATTATTATTTTTTTTTTTGAGTCACTCTGTTGCCCAGGCTAGAGTGCTGTGGCATCAGCCTAGCTCACAACAACCTCAAACTCCTGGGCTCAAGCAATCCTTCTGCCTCAGCCTCTCAAGTAGCTGAGACTACAGGCATGCGCCACCATGCTCAGCTAATTTTTTCTATATATTTTAGTTGGACAATTAATTTGTTTCTATTTTTAATAGACACAGGGTCTCGCTCTTGCTCAGGCTGGTTTCGAACTCCTGACCTTGAGTGATCCGCCTGCCTCAGCCTTCCAGAGTGCTAAGATTACAGGCATGAGCCACCGTACCCGGCCTGAATTGATTATTTAAAAAAATGGGCTTATAAGTTTCTGGTAGAAAAGGTCAAAGGAGACACTCACAGTTCCTTTCAAGGATATCTTTAAAATCAATGGTGTAGGAGACCCATTGGCTGGTCAGAAAAGATTCTGTGAAACCCCAAATGCTAATATTCATGGACCTAGCTCCAGGCTCTGAAGCTAGGCCAGTGAAATAGATGGGGTCCGCTGTGAATGTGTAGGTTTGCCAGCATTGACCTTCATCTGTGGAGAACCTGAAATCACAATCAGAGAAAGATCATGACAAAGGATCAATGTGTACTGGGAATATCAGGAAACTACTCTTGCACTTTGATCCCAACCCTCCTCTGACAATTATTTTAACTTTTAATGTCTCCAGTAAACAGGATAGGGAAAAGGGATTCATTCAGAGCAAGTATGAAAGTAAATATCTTTTCAAAAATTCCTTCAAAGGAAAGAGAGGGTAGTGACCCAGGTAAGAATGGGCTTCTAAATTAATAAACTCAAATTATTTTATAAGAACTTGCACTTAAGACGCCATTTCCAATCCTGAGAGCTTGAACAATTCCATAATATTTTTGTGAAGAGAGCAAGAATATTTCTAAAAAGTGACAAAATGTGTTAGCTACAGGTAGGAGGAGGAAAAAGCAATGCCATTTAATTTGAGTTGCTCTAAATGTAACCCCTTCTAGAACCTTCCTTACAGTTTTGTAGAATGCAAAAATTTGAATCATGGTCAATAATGTTCCCCTAATAAACTGAAGAACATTCCCACAGTTGCCCTCTGCGCAGATAGTGTGCGTGGAGCGGAGCTCATGCATACTTAATCACATTGATAGGACGGCTGCTGTGCTCAATGGCTACGATGATGCCTCCGGAGTCCAGGATGGTGTAATAGTGGGGTCCTTTCAGCATCTTCGCCCAGGAGTAACCCCCATCATCTGAGATGTACACATCTGGGACCATCACTGAGATGGCATCCCCCACGCTACCTGCAACATAATCCACCATCCATCAGCATAAATAGGCAATGAAAGAGAGGATTTACTGCTGGGAGAATAATTTTGAATGAATTTATTCTGACTATTTCCCATCAGGCCTCTTGTAGTAAAAAAGAAGGCCATCAAAAAGTTGGAAAAGGGAGAAGTCATGTTGCTCTCTCTGATGGGACTCTATGAAAAACCCTAAGTATTTATTGTTATAATGAAAGAAATTTTACCAAAGGAATGTAAAAGCCACCTACAGTGGTTTTACTTCTTTTTCTTTCTTTTTTTAAGAGACAGGGTCTCGCTCTGTCACTCAGGCTGGAGTGCAGTGGCACAATCATAGCTCACTGTAATCCATAATTCTTGGGCTTAAGTGATCCTCCTGTCTCAGCCTCCCAAGTCGTTGGGACTGTAGGCACATGCCACCACGCCCGGCTAATTTTTAAATTGTTTTTAGATGTAAGGTCTTGCTGTCTTGCTTAGGCTTATCTTGAACTCCTGGCCTCAAGCGATCCTTTGCTCAGCTGCCCAAAGTACTGGGATTAGAGGCGTGAGCCAGTGTGCCCAGCTTATAGTGGTTTTTCTTACAGGGTTCAAAGCCTGCAGCTGAGACTCAGTGTGCTCAGCTGCTGTTCCTATTGGTGGGGTCAGTGGGAGAGCTCCGTACCATGAGCGATGACTATGCCTACGGCATTAGGTTCTGACAGTGGGGCCATCGGAACGTTTAATTTCTGGGAGATGCTGTAGGAAGCATGAATATGAAGGCTGCACTGTGAAAAGAAACCAAAGCTTAGATTAAAACCAAAGGTACAATTTCTTTACTTATCTCACAGACCTCTTCTGATAAAGCATTTAACTTAGCCTGGACCTCAGTAGGATAATCATTTTTAAAAAATTATAAAATATAAATTTCATAAAATTTATTATATTAACTATTTTAAAATGTACAGTTCAGTAGTGTTAAGTATATTCACACTGTTGCACAACCAAATCTCCAAAACTTTTTCATCTTATAAAACTGAAACTCTCTCACCCATTAAGTAAGCAATAGCTCCCCACTTCTTCCTCCCCTCAGCCTTTGGCAACCACCATTTCGCTTTGTGTTTCTATGACTCTGACTACTCTAGATACCTCACATAAGTACAATCATACAACATTTGTCTTTTTGTGTTTTGCTTATTTCATTTGGCACAATATCCTCAAGGTTCATCCATGTTGTAGCATATGTCAGAATTTCCTTCCTTTTAAAGACGGAATGAATAGTATCCCATGCGTGCACATGCATGCATTTTATTTACCCATTCATCTGACAATGGACACCTGAGTTACTTCTACCTTTTGGCTATTGTGAATAAAGTTGCTATGAACACGGGTGTGCAAATATCTTTTTCAGACCCTGCTTTCAATTCTTTTGGGTATATACTCAGGAGGAGAATTGCTGGATCATATGGTAATCCTATTTTTAATTTTTTTAGGAACTGCTATGCTGTTTTTTATAGCAGCTGCACCATTTACATTCCCACCAACAGTGCACAAAGGTTCCAATTTCTCCACATTCTCACTAATACTTTCTTTTTTTAACGTTTGTAAGGAGATACTTGTGGTTTTGATTTGCACTTTCCTAATGATTAGTGATGTTGAGCATCTTTTCATACACTTGTTAGCCACTTGCATAACTTCTTTGGAGAAATGTCTACTCAAGTCCTTTGCCTAATTTTTTATTTAGGTTATTTGTTTTTTTGTTGTTCAGTTGTATACTCAGTGGTACACTCTTTTTTTTTTTGAGACAGGGTCTCACTCTGTCACCTGGGCTAGAGTGCAGTGGCATCACTGTAACCTTAAACTCCTGGGCTCCAGTAATTCTCCTGCCCTAGCCTCCCAAATAGCTGGGACTATAGGTGTGTGTCACCACACTTGGCTCACTTTTCTATTTTTTTGTAGAGACAGGAGTCTTGCTCTTGCTCAGGTTGGTCTTGAACCCCTGACCTAAAGCCATCCTCCCACCTCAGCCTCTCAGAGTGCTAGAATTACAAGTGTGAGCTACCATGCCTGACCAATGGGATACTCTTGATTCTGAAATGTACTAGAATATTTGGAAGCAAATTATACAATTATTTTTCTCATGTGTAGTTTCCTTATTTTATTTTTGCATTACACCAAAGCCTCTGACCAATATTTAAAGTATGACTCTACACAAATAAACTTAATGAATACCTGATATACTTCAGACACTGTAAAAAAAATGTGGTAGTGATTTATCAGATCTAGTCCTGTCTGTAAGAAACCGTATCATAGGGTCCAGGCCTGCCTCCATAGACCCAGGCTCCAGGCCTGCCCCCAAGTTCCCAGGCACCAGGCTTGCCCCATGCCTGGGCCCACCCAAGTGGACCCCTGTGTTAAGCTGGCCCCTTAAAACACAGGTTCCAGGTACCTCACATGTGGACCCTGTCAACAGACCCACCCCAGTGGATACCAGCAGCAGGACTGCCCTAGCATATCCAGTCTCCAAGCCCACACCCACAGACCAAGGTACCAGGCCCACCTATCTGCAGACCATGCAAGCCAGTGCACCCAAAATCTCTGGATGGGTTTACTGGTGAAGGGCTTTCCCTGCTAAAGCTAGTCTACAAAGGACCATGTGTGTAAAGAGACACATAAACTGAAAGTAAAGAGATAGATGAAGATATTCCATGCAAATAGTAAGCAAAAGAGTGCAGGGGTGGATATACTGATAACAGACAAAATAGACTTTAAGTCAAAACTATCACAAGAGATAAAGAAGGTCATTATAGGCAGGCATAGTGGCTCATGCTGGTAATCACAGCTTTTTGGGAGGCAGAGGTGGGAGGATTGCTTAAGGCCAGGAGTTTGAGTCCAGCCTGGGCAATATAGTGAGACCCTGTCTTTAAAAAAAAAAAAATTAGCTGGGTGTGGTGGCATGTGCCTGTAGTCCCAGCCACTCCAGAAGCTGAGTCAGTATGATTGCTTCGCCCCAGGAGTTCAAGCTGACAGTGAGCTATGATTATACCACTGCACTTCCAGACTGGATGACAGAGCAAGACCCCGTTTCTAAAAAAGAAAGAAAGATCTCAAACATCCTTTAACCTTCTCAAGGAACGAAAAAATAAAAACAAACTAAGGGCCGGGCACAGTGGCTCACGCCTGTAATCCTAGCACTCTGGGAGGCCGAGGAGGATCATTTAAGCTCAAGAGTTCAAGCCCAGCCTGAGCAAGAGCGAGACCCCATCTCTACTAAAAATAGAAATTAGCTGGACAATTAAAAATATATGGAAAATATTAGCCAGGCATGATGGCACATGCCTGTAGTCCCAGCTACTCGGGAGGCTGAGGCAGAAGCATTTCTTGAGCCCAAGAGTTTGAGGTTGCTGTGAGCTAGGCTGATCCCACGGCACTCTAGCCCAGGTAATAGAGTGAGACTCTGTCTCAAAAAAAAAAAAAAAGAACAAACTAACTCAAAGTTAACAGGAAGGAAGGAAATAATAAAGATCAGAGCAGGAATAAATGAAAGATATTAGAAAAAGAATAGAAAAAAATCAAAACTAAAAATTTGACTTTTTAAAAGATAAAAAAGTTAACAAACTTTTAGTTAGGCTAAATAAAAGAGAAGATTCAAATAAAATCAGACATGAAAGAGGAGATATTACAACGGATACCAAAGAAATAAAAAGGATTGTAAGAGATTACTATGAACAATTATATACCAACAAATTGGATAATCCAGACAAATGGATAAATTTCTAAGCACATACAACCTATTAAGACTGAAATATGAATAAATAGAAAATCTGGACAGATCAATAAAATGAGATTGACTCAGTAATCAAAAAGCTTCTAACAAAGAAAAGCTTAGGATCTAATGGGTTCACTGGTGAATTCTACCAAACATTCTTTAAAGGAGAATAAACACAAATCCTTCTCAAACTCTTCCAAAACTTGAAGAGGACATAACACTTCCAAATTCATTTCATGAGGCCAGTATTATCCTCATACCAAAACCAGACAAAAACACTACAAGAAAAGAAAATTACAGGCCAATATCTCTAATGAACAAGATGCAAAAATCCTCAAAAAAATACCAGCAAACTGAATTCAACACCACATCAAAAGGACCATATATCATAATCAATGATTTATCCCTGGGATGCAAGGATGGTTCAATGTAGGCAAATCAATAGATGTGATAAGCCACATCAACAGAATAAAAGTTTAAAATCATCTCAATAGATGCAAAAGCATTTGATAAAATTCAATATTCTTTAATAATAAAAACTCAACAAATTGAGTACAGAAGGGATATATCTCAACATAATAAAGGCCATATATGACATGCCCACAGCTAACATCATACTCAATGATGAAAAGCTGAAAGCTTTTGCTCTAAGATCAGGAAAAAGACAAGGATTCCTACTTGCACCACTTCTATTCAACATAGTGCTGGACATTCTAGCAAGAACAATTAAGCAAGAAAAAGAAATAGAAGGCAACCAAATCTTTTCCAAAAGGAAGAAGTAAGATCATCTGTTTGCAGATGACGTGATATATGGAAATCTCCAAAGACTCCACTAAAAAAACTGTTAGAACTAATAAACTAATTCAGTAAAATTGCAGGATGCAAAAATCAACATACAAAAATACACCATGTACTAATAACAAACTACCCAGAAAAAATAAAGAAAATTCCACTTATAATAGCATAAAAAATACTTAGGAGCAAATTTAACAAAAGAGGTAAAAGATTTATGTACTAAAAACCATAAAGCATTGATGAAAGAAATTGAAGACAAAATAAATGGTAGTATATCCCATGTTCATGGATTGGAAAAATTAATACTGTTAAAATGTCCATACTACCCAAAGTGATCTACAGATTCAATGCAATGCCTATTAAAATTCCAATGGTATTTTTCACAGAAATAGAAAAACAATCCTAAAATTCATATGAAACCACAAAAGACCTTGAACAACAAAAGTAATATTAAGCAAAAGGGACAAAGCTCTAGAAATCACATTACCTGATTTCAAAATATACTACAAAGCTATAGTAATCAAAAGAGCATGTTGCTGACATAAAAACAGACACAGACCAATGGAACAGAACAGAGAGCCTAGAAATAAATCTATGCATTTATAGTCAATTGTTCTTCACCATAAGTACCAAGAACACACAATGGGAAAAAGATAGCCACTTCAATAAATGGTGGTGGGAATATTCAAATGCAGAACAATGAATTTGAACCTTTATTTCATACCATATGCAAAAATCAACCCAAAATGGATTAGAAACTTAAATGTAAGACTTGAAACTTAAAACTATTAATACTAGAAGAATATTATTAATACAATACAATACAAAAAGAAAAGGCTTCTTGACATTGATCTGGACATGACTTTTTGGATATGACCCCAAAGTATAGGCAACAAAAAGCAAAAATAGACAAATGGGATTGCATCAAACTAAAAAGCTTCTGCAAAGCAAAGGAAACAATCAAAAGAGTGAAGAAAGACAATTTATGGAATGGGAGAAAATATGTGTTAACCATATATCCCATAAAGGGCTAATATCCAAACAACTCAATATCAAGAAAACAAATAATCCAGTTAAAAACTGGGTAAAAGACCTGAATTGCTATTTCTCAGAAGATGACAAACAAATGGCCAATGGGTATATGAAAAAATGCTCAACACCACTAATTATGAGGGAAATACAAATAAAAGCCACAATGAGATATCACCTCCCATCTGTTAGAATAGCTATTATCAAAAAGACAAAAGAGGCCGGGCGCGGTGGCTCACGCCTGTAATCCTAGCTCTCTGGGAGGCCGAGGTGGGCGGATCATTTGAGCTCAGGAGTTCGAGACCAGCCTGAACAAGAGCGAGACCCCATCTCTACTATAAAATAGAAAGAAATTAATTGGCCAACTAATATATATAGAAAAAATTAGCCGGGCATGGTGGCACATGCCTGTAGTCCCAGCTACTTGGGAGGCTGAGGCAGCAGGATTGCTTGAGCCCAGGAGTTTGAGGTTGCTGTGAGCTAGGCTGACGCCATGGCACTCACTCTAGCCTGGGCAATAAAGTGAGACTCTGTCTCCAAAAA
>VSMD01030701.1:0-76254 GCA_008750895.1 Mirza zaza
CCGCGCCCCGCGCCCCATCCCCGGCCGCGCGCCCTCCCGCCGGGTCCCCGCCGCCGCGCCCCGCGCCGCCCTCTCGCCCTCCCGGCGCCGGGGCCGCTGCCCCTCTGCGCCTTGCCCGGCTCCTCTCCGGCTTCCATTTTTCTCTGCTTCCGAAAAGCCAGCGGGACAGGGCGGGGGAGACCTGCGGGGCTTCCGAGCCCCCCCCCCCCGGGCGGCCCCCCTCGCCCCTTCCCGGGAGAGGCACATGGAGAGACATGAACCAGGCGAGCGGACTGGACCTGCTCAAGATCGTGAGTGCGGGCGGGCGGGACGGGCTCGGCTCCCGCGGCGCTTCCTCCCACGCAGACCCCTCGGCCGGGCCGGGCGCGGGGCGGGGGAGGGGGCAGAGGTGGGCGTGGGGGCGTCCTGCCGGGTCCCTGTCTCCCCGCCGCCACCCTCCGCACCTGGGGCGTGACGCCGCCCTGACAGCTCCCTGTCCTGTCCCCTCGGCCACTTGCCAAGGTTTGCCGGGACCCTGCTCCTTTCCCTGGAGAACAGAGCGAGCTGGGGACGAGAAAGTTTTTATTTTTCCAATTCCCCTGAAACGTTAGCCATTTCGGGGAACGCCAGGATCCCCCTTCTCTCCGATGAGTATTCGCGGTGGCTGGAAAAACTCAGCTTCGCTGCCGGTTGTGAAATAGGAGCTGTGAGTTGTAGGCGTTGGGCAACGATAAGGTGGCTTTTACGTAAGGCTTTGGCAGGTACAGTCTGGATCACAGACACCTCCAGGTGTCGGCGGTAAGGAGTCTCTCAACTTTTAGCCTGGCAGGAGAGTAAGTGACTTCAGCTGTGGGCCGGTTGGCAAGTGATGTGAAGAGGTCACAGGGTCACATTTCAAGCATGATTTTGGAGAAATGTTTCTTCTGCTGCTAATAATACCGGCTTGTTGATTTCAGGTCTACATGTGCCACACTGTACATTGTGGTCAGAGACACGTGTGTGTGCATGTGTCTATATACACCTGTATACACACACATACATGTGTGTACAGACGCTAGAGGGACCGTTTACTGTAGTCATGGGACGGGAGAGGACAACCTCATAATACAGGTTGCAAATGTTTTGCTGCTGTTGTTTCACTAGGTGAGAATGGAATGCTCTAGATGTTTTGGTGACTCGTAATCATGGCAGGTCCGGTGGCATAATAGAGCTTTATTGAACTTTCTTTAACCACTAGGAAGCAAATGTGCTGGCTTAAAACACAGAACTCACTTTGACTCAAGATGGGGGAAGAATGTAGAAACGAAGGACGTGTGTTACTAGTAAGCCCATGGCGTTGGTAGTGGTACAACAGCTAGATTTCTTCAGTCTGCCCTGGGCTGCCTGCTTCCCAAGCGGAGTTAGGGACACAGATCTAAACGGGTGCACTTCCATCTAGCCTCTGCCAGAGGATCTGAATGCTAACCTACACCGTCCACATGTGTTCTAGATTCCTGATTTTATCTAAACACCGGCCAGGTTAAATGGAAGTGAAAAATATACTCAGAGATCTCAGTTACTCCTGGATGAAGGTCTTGAATATTGATAGGGGAAAAGGGCTTTTAGACCTTCTATTGACTTTGATCTTCCTTGAGGATTTTTTTTTTTTTTTGTAGAAAAGTTATTATTCCTATGATAAAAATAGAGTTCCCAAATTCTGGGAGATCAAAGTTGAGGCTGACGTAAAACATGACTGCATTCAGATAAGTGATACTAACGTACTTTGTGCTTCATGTAATGAAACAGAAATTCAACAAATGTTGATTGTGCAGCTGCAATGTGGTAATGATTCTGATGCAAAAAGACACAATTTCTGCCTTCAAAGAACTTGTATTTCAATGTACAGCAATTGTATGTCCTGGGGCTGTAGGAGACGCTGTACTGTGTAGTATATAGCTTCAAAGAAATAAGGATCATGAATATCCTATTTGAAGTAATCTGTAAGGACTTCATAGACGAGGTGGCATTTGAGAAGGTATTTGAAGGATGGGTCAGATTACGACAGAATTTGAGAGTTGGTGGGAAGTCATGCGTGAAGCCAAGTCGCAGAAGTTAGAAGTCTCCTGGCATAGATTATATTTACAACCTCTAGTTTGAAAAGAGTATGGAGAAGGTGCAAGATTGGGCACAGTTAGGCATTAAGAGTGACAAGGCAATTTGAGGCCACATCTTGGAGACTCTGGAACCTTTAATGTTTGGAGCAAGAGAGAGTGCTGTGAACAGGGTTCAAAAGCAAAGCCGAGTAGTAGCTCATTGAGAAGCTCCACCTGGGAATGATCTATAAGACAATTTGGAGTCTTATGAGTCCCGAGGTGCAGCTGCTGGAAGGGATATTGACATACTTTGGGCAAGAGGGAATGAGGCCTAAACTAAAGAGGTGAAAAGATAATGAATGGCAGGTGTAGGCACCAGACATGTCAAAGATCAGTTCACAGGAATTAGCAAGCGATCGCATAGACACGGGAGAGAGAGGAGAAAGAGCAGGATGGATTTTATAAGCAGGTAAGAGGTATAAATATTCAGCGGCATCAACATTCATCTCATTGCTTTCTCTGCCTTCCAAAAATGAAAGCAATTTTATTTGAATTGTTTTCGTATCACATCCGTTATTTGAGGGAAACATTGCCTTGTTTATTTTATATCTAATAAATCGTAGCATCGTAGGGCTGTGGGAAGCTTGGCGAAGCAATCTCTTCTGTCTCTCTGGGCAGAACAGACCAGCAGTAAAACTGTGTGAGAGAGGAGACTGTCGCAGGAGCCATCCATCCTCCAGCCCCCACCTTTTTTGTAGCACTAAGTAATTCTCAGAATCGCTAGATGATTCTACCGAGAAATGGAATTTCTATGTGCAAATGGAATCACTAAGTGATCATGGGTTTTAAGAATCATTTCATGGCACCTCTGGATTATATTACAAGGTTTGTATGAAAGATGCAAAAGACATAGATGTGCAAACTCTGCCAGTTTGCCTTTTTTGTATCAATAATCCATCTTGGAGGGATAGAACGCATACACACGTGCCAACTCTTTTCCCCAGCAAACTGGGGTAAACAAAATGGATTTGTTTCTTATGTGAGAAGTGAGGGGCAATCTAACTGCAAATTCTTAAAAGTGCTGATTTTTTTTTTTTTAAAGAAAATTGCATTTTTATTTTTTAAGGTAAACTGTTGAACAGTTTCAGTGTGAACTCGGACACAGTTAGCCTCCAAAGTCAAGGTGCTGATGTAGGACCCTCTCCCTAAGCTCCAGATATGCACTGTCCCACGATGGTAGCCACTAGTAGAATGTGGCTTTTGAGCACTTGACATGTGGCTAGTCCGAACTGAGATGAGCTGTAAATATGAAATACACACCAGATTTCAAAGACTTTAGTAGGAAATAGGACTCTATAACCTCTTCATTAGTCAATTTTAGATTGATTACACGTTGGAAGGAAACTATTTTGGATATATTGGGTTACAGCAAATGCATTGTTATAGTTCATTTTACCTGTTGCTGTTTCACCTTTTTAGTGTGGCTACTGGAAAATTTCAATGATATTTTGGACAGCATTATTGTAAAGTATGGAAATGGTAATTCTCGGGGGGGAGGGGGGGGCGTTGAATAGCTCCTGTATGAAGGCCGGCTGGCTGGGAAGCAGGTGACAAGGCTTGAGAAACAGGATGGGGACAAGAGAGGATATGGAAGAGAAACAAGAGCAGGATCGCAGCAATTTAGGCCTCAAAGAGATTGTAAACTGGCACCTCCAGTCACACCTGAAAATGAACAGACAGTAACCAGAGGGCCTGTTTGTTTTGCTCCTAGCAACAGATCCCAGTTGATTCTACCCCAGCTGAGTTTGCCAGATGCTTTTCAAGCACGTTGTGGTAACACAGCCTGGTAATGGCCACATCCCGAATGGCTATAGCAAGGAGCTTTATCAAAAAGGAGCAGTGGTTGCTTTCCCGTGGCTCTTGAACCAAATCAACACTGTTTTTCCGAAACATTCTTAGGTCTGTGATACGAGTTAGTTTTGCAGGGTCTCCACAGTTAGTGGTCATGGGTCCTGTGCTTTCTGTTTGGCTAAAACCTTCACTCCTAACCAACATCAATTTCCTTCCAAGTGGTATTTTCCTTCTGGTTATTGCACGGGAGAAATTTACAAACATGCCAATCAGAATTTGAGTGTTTTAGAATTCGAAATATTATATCTGAGTGATTTGAGGTTTAGTTCGGGTAGTCTTACTCTTTTTTTATTTCATTTTTCTATAAAGATTTAGTTTACCTGTTGCTGTACTTAATTCCTTTGAATTGTACAGTATGGATCCTTGTCCTTTCAAGAGAAGCTCAGCAAAATGTGTTAACCCTAGAGGGGCTGGTGGCACCCTTCGATTTTGTGACTGTAGGACGTGTCTATATCGTACAAAAAGTGTATGTCAAACGCCATGTGTTACTCCCACAGCTAGAGAGAGAAAAAAATTAGTTATGACACCCCTTAAAGTAACTGAGCCTTGTCTCATAGATGTTTCCAAGCTGGGCAGGAGGTAGATTGTGAAGAAGGCATGAGTTGCCCTGGCTGGCCTTGGTCCTCCCTCCCTGGTGACCTTCCTGGGCAGATCTCTGCCTCCTAGACTCAACCCTTTTCCCTCCTCTCCCTGCCAGCGCCCTCCTTTCCCCCCAAAATAACCTCTATTTATGTGGCCTCTTAATTTCTTTTTGCTTTTGTGTCAACTGATCCCTATAAAAAGCAACTTATCATTTCTCCCTTTTCCAGAATGGTAATCTCAGCTACTTCTTGCCTAGTAAGAGGTCTGACAACCTCGTTCACACTAAGCTATTGATAGATAAATGGGGAGATTTAAAGCTGATTCCTCTCTAGATAGTTTTGGCTTTGTTTGCTTTGGGCCATAAGATGAGGAAAGTCTGACATCCAAAGGGATAAACGTTAATGAATGCAAATTGAGAGGGACGGAAACTAATTTTAGGCATCAGCCTTATGCTCACAGTGCAATTTGTAGGTGGGAGAACTAGAACTGTCACCATGAGCATCAAAGCACAGAAGCCACATCATTCTTAAGGTTGTCCCCAGGGGCTGCCAAGACAACTTTATGCACTGCTGAAATCTCCAGTTAACTGACAACTTCTATAATTAACTACAACTGTCTCCCTCAATGGTACGGAAGTTAGATTTTAATTACCTGTGAAAACATGAACGCTTATTTGCTGATTTTTAAGACTACAGTCCAGTTAAAACTATTTGGTGTCAAAGAAGATATTCATTCACACTAAGCTGATATTAACATCAAGTTAAATTTTTCATACTGTTTTATAAGTCATTAATATATTTGTGGAAATTTCTTAAATCTTTTTCTAGTTTCTGAAATCTTGCTTAGCTTGGTTAGTGTTTTAGGACAACTAAAGGAATTTAAATATATGTGGTGTGATTTTTTTTTTTTTTTTTGTCTTTTTACTATGGTGACATAATTTGTTTTCATTAAGCTTCATATGGCTAATTTGTAATGAGTGGAAATTAATGACTTTGCAGACTGTTCCAAAAAGTACTTAGGGGCCTGCATGTGTCAGGGAGAATGTATGGCTAACAATTTGCACTCTGGCCAAGTCCCCTTTGATGTGTCCCTTATCCTTCCTATAACCCCAGCTGCCCTAATGGTTAACTGTTTCAGATATTAATGATTCATATATTTTAATATTTATTTAGAAATATTTTTAAATAAAAGTAGATGCATTTGAAGTAGCAAATTAACCAAGAAAACTATACTTTTTTTTTTTTTCAAATATAGTCAACTAAATATTTGAACACTCAGTCTTACCTGTCTTTTTCCATTTGGGAGAGGTTTGATCTTAATTTTTTTTTTTAATTCCTTCAGACAAAATACTCTAGTCCTTATTATCAAGGATTTAAAGTAACTGGAAAACAAAGCATTTCAGCAAGATGGACTTAATTTTAAATAGACATTAGATGAAAGAAAACTTAGTTTCATAATGGCAGTATACATTTTCACTAACATTTTTAAAAGTACATAAAAATGGACTACTAGCTTTCTAAAGATGCTTTACATTTTTTGTCTTGATCCTGAATATTATAAAAAATAACTAGTTATTGAGTGGTCACTGTGTAGTTTTTTTTAAAAAGACTTCTGAAATTAGTAAAATAGAACAGAGATATAATTAAGCATATCTATTTTGTTATTTAATATATATGGTGTATTGGGGATTTGCTATAACACTATTAAGGCATGAAGAAGTTAATACTTAAATTTATGAGGAATGATATATTTAAAGTGATTGAAAGACAATATATTTTTCTCAACATTATCACCAGTTTGCCTGCAATTCAGTGTGCCATTGTTTTTTAATATGTAAACTGCCTTAGTACAGTTGAAAACTAATAATTCTATCATTAGCTATCCATTGCATAGGTAGCAATGTACACCTGAAATAATGTTTATGAACAGTATTTCCAAGGGACTGGAAAAATTAATGTGAATTTCTAAATGTTTCCAACTTCTTACAGAGAGCAACAGCCTCCGCTGGGACTGAATGTCTCTAACATTGTGCGGCTGTCACAGTGCTAGTGTGCAATTGAGAGCAACCACGAAAAAGCTTACATATACCCAAGCAACTGAATGGTAAAACATTTACCATTAAAAAGCTGAGATAAAACAGTGATAGAGTTGCATAGGCACTCTTTTCCACCCTCTAAAAGATGGTACTGGAAGGAAACATGATCATGGGATAAGATTTTTGTTTTGTCTTTGTTCTCAAAGATAATTTATGCTCCTCACAAAGATAAATGGTGTATTTTAACATAAATTGCCTCTGTATCCCCAAAGAAATACATTAGGCCTTAAAAATACTTTCAAAGTAGTAGTAAGTATTTTTCCATATGGAGTAATATAGATTTAAAAAAAAAATAAAAAAAACTTGAAGGAGATTTTCATACTTTATTTTAGCCTTCGTAGGCCTTGGAAGACACATCTGTCTAAACCTTTACATAATAATTGGAAAAGGAAGAACATTGTTAAAAGAATGTTACTTTTCAACAATTTACGGAATAATGTTTACATAAGTAAGAAGAATAAGCTGTTAAGTGAGGAAAACCTTGTATGTTACATTATGAAAGCCCAGTGTAGCTTTCTTTTTTTTTTTAAGAAGTTGAGAGTTAATTAAATGCCATGGAAACACATTTGTATTATATAAATCCCTTAGAGTTATTTGACAAGAACAAACATATTTAAGAAAATTCTTTGCTTTAAGATTATACCACCCGCTCACTGATTGCAAATTCATCTAAATTACTCATAACACAAATGTTTGTAATAGAGTTCAGCTTGCCTAAGTGCCACATATATTACGGTTTATAAGATATTTTTATTTTAATGAAAACCATGTGAACACAGAAAGCATAATCAAGTAGCATTTTCAAAACCTGAACATGGTGATTTTCAAAAAAGTAAATTTTGTAAGTTCTGATCATCAGATGAAGTCTCTGTAAGCGTGATAATTCTCAACTAACAATAAGCTTTAGTGCAGTTTGTCTCCACACTTTCCAACTCTCATGTAGGTATCACTTTTTTATATATTATTTTTGACTCTTACCATGTGCTAGATCTTATACTGAATGCTATATAAGTACATTATTTTATTTCACACTTAAAATAACCCTATGAGCTATTATTTAATACTTAAAACAACCCCTTTTTAAAGATGAGAATACCAGTGCTTGAAAACTTTAAAAAATTTTCTCAAGGTTGGTTAGCTTCCAACCTATGTACTATATTTAATTCTAATGGTCAGTGTTCACCATTTCGCACTTATATATATTTTAATGTTTGCAATAACTGTAGCTGTTCTTAGAATTAAACATAGATCGGTGCATAGTTTGCTCTGAGAGCTCTGAATGTAAACTGTAGATATAATAGAAAAAGCAAGTTCATTTTCTATAGATGTTTGTACTTGGCCCAATCCTATCATTGAAACAAATCATCTTACCTTTAATATCCTGTTCTTAAATGCTTATTTTTTTTAAATGGCTTTGTCTTTAGAAGCTGTTGCTTCTTGATTGCTAATGTATTTACAGATAGCCTACATTGTTTTAATTTAACTAGTTGTTAAATGCTTCGTCTAGAAACCTCTCTCCCCTACGTACTCGCTGATTTCAGATACGTTTTTGTGATTCCACCAGTATAAAGGTTCTTATGGTGCTTGTATGATGCCAACTTCTTACTTGTTTTGGTCTTTGACATTTTTCTACAACTAAGCCTAGATTCCTGAGAAGAGATCTAATAATAATCTCATTTGCCTTTTTTTTTTTTTTCTTTTTTGTAGTCATATGGAAAAGGCGCTAGAAGGAAAAACAGATTCAAGGGCTCGGATGGAAGCACTTCATCTGATACTACCTCAAATAGCTTCGTTCGTCAGGTAAGCGAGTGCTTCAATTTATGCCTTTTAGAAGTATATTAAAATGATGATCGTTTTTTTTCTTAAAGGTGGTTTTTGACCCTCATCTTAAGCTTTTATATAGTATTATTGCACTTTTAATTGAAGTGAAAATTGGGCAGCTTAGTGTCATAATTAAAATATTTTCATTTTAAGTGAGATCGTGAGTGATAATTACACTCTTCCCTGGCAAATTGGGGAAGACACGTGTAGAATTCATTATGGAGGATTTCTTCATAACAGAAGGTGGGAACTCCAGCAGAAATGATTACATGTTTGGTAATGATTACGTGTTTGATTATGTTTTTTCGGTTTTTTTGGTGGGGTCAGCGATGTGGTGACTTGTCCCATATCCCCAGCTTTGAAGTTGAGATACCGATGTTCCTCTAGCTGAGTTTGCTTTTTCCCATTTCAGGCTGGAGTTGAAAAAGAGAAAATTATTCTTGGTCTCGAAATGGTTGAGGCTACTGAGGTTTAATGGAACAGGCAGGCGATCTTTTGGGGACATAATTTAGAAATAATTTAAACGATGTCTGCCTTTGGAGACACGGCCTTCATTTCTGCTAACGTGTGGCATATTCCTGCCCAGCAGTCTGGAACTGTCCCCTCCCCAGTGTCACCCTCCCTAATATGTAAACATGCTTATGTCTGGTAACACAGAGGATGCCAGTTACCAGAGGAAGAATATAGACAGCTAGACCTCTGAGGGTAGGGTTGTGTGTTGACAATAAAGTCTCATCAGGTGTGGGTGAGCATGTGACTTCCTCTAGCCCCTCTCAATGGAGTGGAAAATGGCGCTAGAGAGAACTTGCTTTCCTGGCTGAGGGTTGACCGCGTCTGGCTCTCATAGGTAATCTTGTCAGTGACAGTGCACTCACTAAAAAAGGTGTCCTCAAACTACAGCCAGCGGGCCACATGCAGGCCACCTAGGACATTTATTTTTTGCCACCGCTGCCTGTCCTGCTTAGCAGTCGGCTCGTCCCGGGCCCACAGTGCGCACTCTCCAACAGTCTGAGGGACAGTGAACTGGCCCCCTGTTTAAAAAGTTTGAGGACTCCTGCAGTAAAATGATGGTTGTAAATAAACTAGAGAAGCTGCCCCTTTCGGAAGCTACTTCTCTCCATCACCCCTTGGGTCCTTTATCATGGCCCTGGGTTCTGCCTGCATCAGTGGAGATTTCTATCTGGGCTGGTCGCCACCTCCTTTCACTGGTCTTATACAGACAGAGGATGGTCTCTCCCCAGCCATCAGTACCCCCTTGCAACATCTGAGTACGCCACCAATACAGCCCGGTAATCTTTAGGCAACTGGAAAAATTCAGGTCCTGGTCTGTGCCCATTGGGAATTGTGGTTGCAGGAAATGAGAAAAAGAGAGTTGATTAAGAAGGGGCGGGCTTTTTTGCTAAGAAACTTCTACAAAGAAAAGAGAAGCTGAAGCCAAGCGAGGCCCAGCCCCGGAGCAATGTTCTGATGCTGTCAGCAGGAGCAGGGAAGGCTGTCAGAGTTGCTGAAGGTGTGTGTGTGTCGGCCTGATATTATCGTGGGCAGAACACAGGCATGGTGGCCCAGGGAGGAATGGAGGGCCTTGGGGACATAGTTATTAATACTTAGGTGAGTCAGTTAAAGGAAAGTTACCCAAGGCCTTTTCCATTTCAAGCATGCATATTGATTCTGCCTCTGGAACAAGGAGATTGAACTTGGAGAGCTAGAATCCACAATTCTGAGTTATCAAATCCATGCTGAACATTGTAGGAGCTGAAGCAAAAACAAAAAAGGAAACCACATATGTGCACACACACACACACACAAGCTTCTTAGTGTGCATAGTAGCTGTAGCAAAGCAACAATGCCAAGCAACTTGTTGAAATTGCACACACACAAAAAACTGGTATGTTTCACTTGAGCAAGATATAGTGAATAGAAATGAATAGTATAGAGCTCAGTGTTGCTCATTTAAGCCCAGTAAAAACATCCTGTAAAGGCAATTGTTGGACCCCATTTTCCAACTGTGTTTTTGGCTATGAATTCCTCTTGCATGGAGTTTTAAGAACTCAATTCACAAGGTGAGGAGGCATTACAACACTGCATGTAAATTAACTGGAATTTGTTTTTCCACATGCTAACTTGCTTTTCATATTGTGTTCTTAGTAATGTATGTGTGCTTGAAACACATTATAAATGCTAAAGAGAGCTGTTAAACTATTCAATTTAAATTTGGATATGTATTGCCAAAACATGCATGAGCATGTAAAAAGGCAAAAGAAAACTTATCCCAAAGGGTAAATATAACAGTCCTCCTAGAGTCTCTCAGTGGGATGAGATGCTTGCTGTGGTGTGGATTTGAGGGTAATGGTTACCCCAGTAGGTCATCAAAAACCCTGAAGTACCAGCTTGTGTCTATGATGGGAAAAAAAAAAGTGTCTTTGGCGAGAATTCTGAGTTAAAAATTGTATTTTTTGCTTTGGTAATTTATTCTGTTAAAACAGCATTCATATTATGCTGCCATTTGAAAATAACCAAAAGCTACCATGAGATAGCTAGATATTTGGTAGAAATGGTTTCCTGAGAGTGTTTGTGGCAATGCATGGCAGATAGTAACTAGAGGCATGTTAGATTATTAAATAATTCAAAAGAGCACTTTTCGCGTGTGTTCTTTCTCCCATAAGTAGATACTCTATTAAACAAGTGACGTGTCTCCATATATTTTACTTACTTGTCTGTGGATAGGAAACATACATATTTGGTCAAAAGGTATTTGGTTAATAGAACTGGGCTCTATTTAGGAATATCTCACAATTAGATTCTACTAATGCCCTTCAATTAAAAATAATTCCTATATAATTTTGGAAACCTTAGAATTCTATTTTTTATAAATAGTATATTATTTGTAAGGACTTTTACAACTGGGAAACATTAGGTACACTTTTAGGTAGTCTTCATAATACTGAGATTTAAAAGTTTTAGAGGTTGAAACTGTGATAAATTTTATATAAAAGAAAGGAATTAAGAATTTCTATTTTCTTAGTAGCTCGGAGAATATCAGAGTTTGTTGTGAATGGAATTGTACCCTCTCCCCTTGAATTCATATGTAGAACCCCTAATACCCAATGTGACTGTACTGGGAGATAGGGCCTCTGTGAGGTGATTAAGATTAAATGAGGACATAAGGGTGGGACCCTAATTCAATAGGACTGTCATCCATGTAAGAGGACAAAGGGACCACAGGGATGTATACACACAGAATAGTCCATGTGAGAACTCAATGAGAGAGTAGCCATCTGCAAGCCAAAGAGAGAGGCCTCAGCAGAAACTAGCCCTTTTGGCACCCTGACCTTAGACTTTGGACCTCCGGAACTGTGAGGAAATTAATTTCTCTGATTCAAACCACCCTGGGGTACTTTGTATGTCAGCTCCAACAGACTACTAGAGATTTATATATAAGTAGGCTTGAAAGTAGGCCTTTAAAAATAAATCTTCTTAGTTTTTTTGAGGAAGCCTCAAACTATTTTCCATAATGGCTGTGGCAATTTATGTTTCCACTACTTCTGGATATATATCTGAAGGAAATGAGATCAGTATTTTGAAGAGATACATGCACTCTCAAGTTCATTGCTGCGTTATTCACGGTAGCCAAGATAGAGAAACGAGTGAAGTGTTCATTGGCAGATGAATAGATAAGAAAACGTGGTACAGATGTGTTAGGCAGAATATCATTCAGCCTTAGAAAAGGAAATCCTTTGCAACAATGAGAATAAAACTAAAGGACATTATGCTAAGTGAAATGAGACAGAGAAACACAAGGACTATATAGTAACACTTGTATATAGAATCTTAAAAAAAAGAAAAGTCAAACTCATAGAAACAGAGAGTAGAATGGTGGCTGCCAGGGGTTAGGAGTTGGGGAAATGGATGAGAAGAAGTTGGTCAAAGAGTACAAACTTTCAGTTGTAAGATGAATAAGTCCTTGAGGATCTAACGTACAACATGGTGAATATAGTTGATACTGTACTAAATACTGGAAGAGAATAGATCTTAAGCCTTCTCACGAAAAAATGATAATTATGTGAGGTGATGGTTGTGTTAATTAACTTGGTTGTGGTAATGATTTCCCAATGTTAATGTATATCAAATCATCAAATGGTGCAGTTGGAATAGAAACAATTTCATTTCCCGGTTATACCTCAATGAAACTTAAAATAACTAAATTTACAAAACCCTTATTGATCATGTAACAGATTTACCAAAAGAACAAAAGTCATGTGTTCAGTCTGACTTTTCTATGCAAAGTCAACGCACTTGTGGAAGCACCACCCAAATGTTCCCTTTTTTCCTTACTAAAGATAACCTCTGTCCATCCTTCTGATACCATATATTTGTTTTACCTGTTTTTGAAGTTTTATATAAATGGAATCATTTTTGTGTCTGAATTCCTTCAATCATATGCTTGTTATATTCATCTGTGTATATTTTGGAAATTGGTTGGATTTTCTTTGCTGTACATACAGCATTCCATTGTATGGATAAACCACAGTTGGTTGATGGGCTCTACTGTTGGTAGGCATTGGGTTGTTTCCAGTTGGGATTATTGAGGTTAGTGCTGCTATTCACATCCTTCTTTGTACCTTTGGTACACGTAAGTATGCATTTTCTTTGATAAATGGAATGCTGGGTAATATGATATGCATATGAAAAAGTAAACACTGTAAAACAGTTTTCCACTGTGGTTGTACCAATTTGCTCTCCCATGAGCAGTATATGATGGTTTCAGTTGTTTCATATCCTTGCCGACACTGGGCATTGTCAATCTTTGCCATTTGAACCGATTTCATGACAGTGTAAGTGGTAGATCATTATAGTATTAATATCCATTTTCCTGATGACTAAGCCATAATTTACCTGTGGCTGGACTGAGGGAACATTGTATTATGTATATAGTCTGTATTTTATCACTTTTTGAGATAAATATCCCATTAGTCATACCAATAAGTCTATAGCCATTTGATTAAAGTTATAACTGTTTATTGAAATATGTTGGAATATATTCAAATATGTTAAAACACCAGCATGAAGAAAGCCTACTACAAGTAAAAGGGTTAAAAAGCATGGTTTATCCATGGTTTTATTTTTCCAGACTTTTAGTTGTATATTTTTAGTAAACACTTATGGTGCTCTAAGTAAACTTATTCTTTAAGGAGAATCATTACTCTTAAGGCAAATTTGTTCATAGTTACGTTTCTGTGTTAGGCCCTGAAGCAGAATGGTATCTACCATGAAAGCGTTTTTGTGGTCATAGATGAGGGTTCCATCTTGCCAATTAACCAGTTCACCATTGGTTAACCTATTAACCAGTCTTCTGGCCCTTAATGCCATCAACCTAGTTGAGGTCAGTGGTTTTTCAAAGATGGGAATTGGGGAATGCTTGTCCCTCACGAAGTGAATTGCCCTCAGAACATTGGCCCCATTTTAGAGTTTGAGGTTTGGGCTGGGTTTTGGTCAGGATGGCCCCTGTCCACAGGGGTTGTTGGCTGCAGTTGGCAGACATGAGTGGGCTTTCCCATGGGCTGTGGGAAATGAGGTTGCCATTGGTTCTCCTCTGTATAAACTTGTCGTAAAGTGGTGGACTAATTCACCTTTTATGATATATCAAAAATTTCAAAGACATCACTTGTTCTTCCATGCAGTTTTCTTAAAGCAGTAGTTAGAACAAAAGTTAAACGTCATTTATCTGACTTATACATTTTCATTCTTTTATGTTGCAGATATGTTACCCATATGCGATATATGTTCACTATATACTGAACTGACACTTTGCATATTTATATTTTATGTAAATTATGTTGCAAGATTTATTTAGGGTGGTATTCTTCGAGAAACAGGGTAGCGGTTAAGCGCCTGAGCTCTTGAAGGCTCCGGAGTCTGAATCCTGGCTCTGCTATTTATTGGCCTTCGGATGAGTAACTTAATCTTTCTGCACCTCAGCATTTTCATCTGGAAAATAGTGCTTGCTTCAAAAGTTAGTTGTAGGGATTATGTGAGTTAAAACTTGTAAAAGTTCTAAATTGCTTAGAACGGTATCAAGTAAGCACTATTTAAGAGTCGATTACTATTATTTACATGTATTATCGCCTATTTGGAACAGTAGTTAAAACCTGAATAAGAAAGAGATCACAACAGAGGAAATAACAGTCAACATTTATTAAGTGCTCGCTCTATGTTCTATCTGTATTTCCATCTTGCACGTGAGAAAATTGGAGACACAGGCAGTTAAAGAAACTTTTCCAGTTCTATTTAATCTTTTCCACATTTGCATGATAAGTAAGTTTGGAGTCAGAACTTGAATCCAGGTGGCTGGTTCCAGATTTTTTGTCTTTTACTAGCTAACAAATGTTTAATTCTTTCAGCTAAGGAAGCGATGTAGAAAGATTCCTACCAGTGCTTTGAGGATGAATGCTTACAAACACGCAAAGTTATTCTGTTTTTAACTTCCTTCCTTTTAGGAAAGTGAGGATGTCTTCAGTATTGCGAATTTTCACTGGGCATCATGATTTTACAAACATCAGCATCATTACCTTCTCTCATCAAACATTGCTCAAATTCCCAGTTTGTGTTACTGTTTTGGCACACTCCACCACTATTGTTGGTAATGAGACATAGAATTGGTATTGGAAGCGTGTTTAGTTTTTCCTTTCTCTCACAAGAGTCATAGAAACAGAAACTTTTCGGAATTCTGAAAGTCCTTTTTTTTTTTTTTTTTCCTTTTAAATAGAAATGGACTCGAGTGTGAATCACCTCTTTTGAGGTTTGACTGAGGCTGATGTGGGCCCGTGAATCATCCCTATTGGGAATCCGGATAAAGTTGAGCACATAGACAGCACCTGGTTTTACATGAGACCTTTTAGAAACTATGTCCATGTTCGTTGGATCTTTTGCTTTGTAAATAGTCATTATAATTTTAATCCATGAAGGGGCAGGAAGTGTCAAACATGACTTGAGGGCACTGTGATTAGAATGAATGAATATGGTTCAAATTGTTCCTGTACTAAAAGTTAACATTTGAAGCTACGATTATCTTGGACTTGGTATTAAGATAATTGTAGATAATCAAGGTTGTCTTCGATTCCAGGATAAGCTTTGTATTCTTTGGCTCTGTGTTGGTAACAGGTACATGAGTGAGACTTCATTTATCATGCTGAGAAACCTGGAAAAGCTATAATTCTTAAAACCCTTTACATTTAGTGTCTTGCATTAATTTTATGGTCTACTAAGTGAATTGGTTTGTTATATAACTTAGCTCTTTCCTTCCAACTTCATCAAAAGAAAGAAAAAAAAAATCCCTAAGGTCTAGGTCTGTTGTCTTAAAAGTAAGTCAAAAAAAAAAAAATAATAAAGTAGTTTATTTTAGCACCAGAACCTAAGTGGGTAAATGAATCTACTAGAAGAAAAATAGGTGGCTAGGAGTAACAAGGCCTGCCTGGCATGGACGGGTAGGACATTTGTGCTGTTCTTTTCAAGAGATTGTGCAAGATCTGCTAACTGTATAAATTCTTTGATCCTGCCAAGGTCAGGGAAAACTATGTACATCTGCAAATAAGTACTAGTCATCAAAGTTAAAGCAACTTGGATGGGGGGTGGGTGAAGGAGACAGTGTTAGTGGCTACAACTGCTTATTTAGCACAGTTCTGTTCTCTCTGATTCTCTTTTTCTCTCTCATTCCCTCCTTTCCTGTTTTTTCTTTTTCTTTTTTTTTTTTTTAACTTCTTCATTTTCTTAAAGACATGTGTTCTCCCTGGCTACATTTATGTACCTGGCAGCATTCCTAAGATGAACACCAAATGCTAAGGGGCTGACTGCCAGTTTTGCATGGCCATTTACATTCAGAGTACACTTGTCATCCGAGTTCTTCTATACGTCTCCCCATCTATGGCCAGGACTCCTCAACTCTTCACACTGGTTTTCGTACCGACTAGCGTCATCTTCTGTGCAGAAAGTGGAGCCTTAGAAATCAACTCCTCCTCTTGGAATTTTCAAGTGCCATTTTTTTTGGGGGGGGGGTTCAACGGGGAAGCGCTCTGCAAATGATCTGGGATTTTTGCTCACCAACATATGTTGTAGTTGTAACGACATAATCCTGTAGCTCCTAACAGCTTCCAAAATACAAATCAGGATGACAAAACGGAATGAACCAAATATTTAACAGAAGGTTGCATGACACTTTCAGAACATGGTATTCTAAACACATTCCATCGTCTCTCAGTACCGTGTTCTTGGTGCTGCTGTCTGGGACCTTTTATATTAGTTCAGATTGGCTTTAAATACGAATGATTAATCACAGAGACACGCAGTCTATTTTTTTTTTTTAGTTTTGTTTTACAAAGACAGATTAAACTGCGATAATGATTACAGACTCCAGGCCTGCGTAGACTGATATGTTTAAGGTCAGATAAATCTTTCAGCCCTTAAATACTGGCTTGTTGCCTTGTTATGCTGTATTCGTTGCAAACATATCTATAAATAATAATGCAATAGATTTAGTGCCATGGCGATTTTCTGTAAATATCTTTCTATCTTGTTAGGCATTCACTTAGATTTTGTGAATGGCAGAATCTGTTTTGTGTCGTCTTAAGAACACTTGTTAAATATATCAGTATAAAAATAGTGATTTTTTTTTCATAAAGAAGTCCCTTGTTTTTTCTGTGGGATAAGCCTATATGCTATTAAGAATATTTTACTTTTTTCTTTTGAGGAGATATATGTACTTTAGAAAGCATTAAAACAAAATTCAGATTTTTTATTTCAAGATATAATTAGTTTTTAACATGTCTAGTTGAATAGCATTTTTGAGGGAGGACAAGGATTTGATTACATAAGAAATCATCTTGATCCTCACTCATTTTTATGTATTTGGAACACCTACTCCAAGTAAGTTGACTAAGGTCTCTAATTATTAAGATAATTTGTGGATAGAAACTTTTTATCTCTCCCCTCCCCCACTGAGATAAACATACTATTTTGAAAACCAAGAATTATTTCTGCAGGTGTTTTTATTTTCTGAGACTCTCAGATGTGTTTTGAATTATACTTTCCACTATGCCTCATTTTCTTCCCTTTTTATTCCTCCTTTGTATGGCTAAGCCATGCAAAGTCGTAGAAGTTGCAAACTAAATTTAACCCCACTAGTTTAATTGAAAATTGATTCTGACTATCTAAGATGGAATAAGTAGTATGACTAGGAAAATAGTTTCATTAAGCCCTGAATTTGCTAAAAGTATATGTTTCAGTCGAACACTAAACTTTTAGGAGTACTACAGAAGATCACTTACTTAGTTTAAAGTTAATTATTCATGTGTCTCATGTCTGCACAGGCTTTGTGCCTAAGGTAGTAGTCTAGTATGCTCAAAGGATAGCTCCCTCTTCCCGATTCTGTCTTTTCTAGATGCAAATGTTGTTAGCTTCTCACATTATTGATGTATTTCTGGAAATCTATATTCGATGATTATCACATGTAGAAGTCCATTTTTGAGATTTTGGCTCATGTCTCACAGATATTTGCTGTGGTTTAATTCAACAAATAAGTATTCTGATTTTCATCTCATCTTTAGTTCACATTTTAGACCAAGGCTGGGTGTTTATTACAAAGACCCCAAATGGGGAAAAAAGCAATGAGCCCCCCCTATACCTTTCAGAGCTGATGCTCGCTTCCACCATCTGCTTATTGCAGAGTTTGAGGATAAAAGAGGAGGAAAAAAAACAGGAAGACAACCACAGAAGGATGGGAGCACCTTTGTAGAGTCTTCCATGGACTTGTATTTGGGAAAATGTAGTTGAAGCTGTTCAGGAAGTCCCTGTACCTGCCATGATCCCACCAGTCTGTGTCATTTCTTCAATACTGCCACCAGCTTTTAGAGAATTATCCTGGCTTAGGGCTTTACATCCCCATTAGTATTTTCTTATGTCCTCAGTATATGTGGCAAAGTTCCAAGCTCTGTTCCTCCTGTTCCTTTACACCTGGCGACAGGAGAGCATGGAAACTGTGTGTGGTTGTTTGGATTTTGGCCAAGGACACTTTGCCCCAACCTTGCTTTCTCCTTACGTCCTAGTGAGAGTTTGGACATTGTGACCTCACCAGCTTTTCTTTCTTGGAAAGTGATATCCTCTCTGAGCCAGGGGTCGTCTTTTCTGTGCAGAGGTAACCTTGACGTTTAATCCCATTCATGACTCCCATTTTCATTGTCATGCAAATATTTGTTGATTTCTCTTTGGTCCAGGTGTTGTGTCTGAAAGTTGGAAAATGGTCAATCTTTCTTTTTTTTTTTCTTTTTTTTTTTTTAATAACCCCCCAACTCAAACAAGCAAACTTTGAATTTGAAAGAAAGATAACATAGATGATACGTATTAATTTGCTAGGGCTGTGTAACAAAGTAACACACACCAGGTGGCTGGAATGACAGAAACTTACCGTTTCTCAGTTCTGGAGGTTGAAGGTCTAAAATCCAGGTGTGGGAAGAGCTAGTTCCCTCTTAGGGTTGTAAGGGAAGGATCTGTTCCAGGCCTCTCTTCTTGGCTTTGGAGATGGCTATCTTCGTGTTCACACGAAGATTCTGTGTGTCTGTCTCCAAATTTCCCCTTTGTATATGGGCAGGAGTCGTACTGGATTAGGGCCCACCCTAATGACTTCGCTTTAACTTGATGACTTCTAGAAAGATCCTATCTCCAAGTCACATTCTGAGATACTAGGGGTTAGGTCTCTAACACATGAATTTTGGGGGTGACACAATTTAACTCATACTGGTGACTCTGTTATAACTGGCTTCATATATAACATTTCTTATTTCCTTTTTACTTACGTGCTTAAAAGCATTGAACCAAAAAGCCAGTGTATATCAGAAAGATAAAAAAAAGTCTTTTGCTGGAGTAAAAAAGGGATAAAATGGTACATTTCCCCAGGTGTGTTAGTATAATTCATCTAGAGATGGAATGACTTCATATATTTTTTGTAATCAGCCTAAAAATCAACAAATATTGAGAACCTACTTTAGTTTTCTTTATCATATGAATTTTTATTTAGATTACTCAGTTTCTCCAAAGTATAAAATCTCTAAGGCCTTGATAATTTCTAGCTAATGACATATCAGACATTTATAAAATGTTTAAAAGACTTGGGTTATTTAAATATTAAATTCATCTGTGTAACCTAGAATTTTCTTCATTCTACAGCATAATTCTTCGGATGGTTAAAATAAACACAAACTGTCACATATATACAGAAGATGGATAATCTGTTTCATGAAGCTATGAATATACACACATTTGTACATAGATGTGTATTCTATGACTTAAGTTTTCCTTTTGGCTTTTTCTCTCCTATATTTAAAAACAGGAGTATATTTTAAAATGTAATTATATACCTAAGTCAGTGTTCTTCATAGACTGCCAAGATTATTTAGAAGTAATTTTTATACTTCCATTACAGCACATTTTTAAGTCTATTGAGTTCTTGCATTTATTACTTCAGGCTCATAGAAGTTTAATACCAAAAGGAATGGGGCATTAGGAGCCTCACTTAATCTTTCTCTCTGGTAATTGGAAGGAGAGCTACAGGAAGAATAAAACCCACATGGTGGGTCAGAATGCCCCACTATGTGTTTATAACTTGTAGGTGGAAAAAAATAATCAGAGATCCCATGTCATCTCTTGCTGATTGAGTTGGTGATGCTTATTCATTCATTCACCAAGGTGTGGATCACACTGGAGAATACTGTTTACTCTCTTCAAGGTCTTATTTCCATTCATGTTCTTTTACTAAACAGAATGTGTTGAAGGTGTCAAGTCTAGAAATCTCTGAGCGATTTCACAGTCAAGTGGATTGTTTACATCAGAGGGCTAGATGTGTGCAGTTTGAAACCGTTCCTGGAGGATTCTGATGCTCCCTTGTGATTAAGCAGTATTACCTGGAAGGGTTTGCAGTGGTCCCCAACCATTTTGGCACAAGGGATCAGTTTCATGGAAGACAATTTTTCTATGGGGGGGGCGGTAGGGGAGCAGAACTCAGGCAGTGATGTGAGTGAGCAGTGGAGCAGCTATAAATACAGATGAAGCTTCCCTCACCAGCCACTCACCTCCTGCTATGTGCACCCCCCCTTCCCTAAGTTTTATGGAAGACAATTTCTACACAGATGGAACGTGGGGCAGTGGAGCTCAGTGGCCCAGTCCCTGACAGGCTGGTCCATGGCCTGGGGGTTGGGAACCCCCCAGCAAACAGGTCAGACTAGATGCTAAAGACAAAAATTAGGTAGAAATTAGCTCCCAGGGAACTGGTACACCAAGGCATGACTCACTAGCATAAAAATCAACCATGGTGTTGTGTTTTTGTAGAGCTTTGCCCCGTAGGGGGGCAGAGGAAATGATGTTTTATTCTGAATAGTGAACATTAGCATCCAGACATTGATCCCAACAATAATTTAAAGCAATGTAAGTGCACAGCGTGTTTCTCCTGTGTACCTGGAGTTAGGGTGCACGGAGGGATGGACGGGAGGTGAGGTTGGATGCTTACAAGAGCACCGGGACACACAGGGCGTCCAAGCCATGATAGGCATGATGCAGCATACTCAGGTAAGGAAGGGTTTAAAGCATACTCTGATGGGTTGTCTGGTTGGAAAATCAAGCACTGCCAAAGAAAATATTTGACTCAATATGACAAAATAGCTAAGGTGTGCTAACAACGTGCCAGCCACTCTGGTAAGCACTTTGATCGTCAGCACAACTCAATGACATAGGTGCTGAGAGTAACTCCATTTAATAGATAATGAATGGAGACCTCCAGAGTTCAATTAATTTACCCAAGTTCATGGACTTACAAGTACATAGTATTTATCAAATTGAAAGACTCTTGGGAATGTTCAGGTGTTTATGGAGCAGTAGGGAGATTTTTCAACACTAGTGATGCTCAGAATGTGGTATGAAAGGTGGGGGAAGGGGGTGGCGGTTCTGGGTCCTTAGGCCAAAGCTAGTGACCATGACTGTGGGTATAAGACACAGGTCTCGCCCCTGAGCAGCCGGGACTTTGGCAACACCTGAGAAAAGCTTTGAGTGCCAAGTGCTAAGCTGGCCTCAGGCAGGGCTGTAACACCACCACAGAATCAGGAGGTCATCTGTTTAGTATTGAGCATGTTTCAAGAAAGAGAGATGTTCACAGTTAGTGAACCTGTGGGAGGATTATACAGGTTTTATTTATTTATTTTTTTTGAGACAGAGTCTTTCTATGTTGCCCAGGCTAGAGTGCCGTGTCATCAGCCTAGCTCACAGCAACCTCAAACTCCTGGGCTCAAGCAATCCTTCTGCCTCAGCCTCCTGAGTAGCTGGGGGCACAGGAATGCACCACCATGCCCGGCTAATTTTTTCTATATATTTTTAGTTACCCAGCTAATTTCTTTCTATTTTTAGTAGAGACAGGGTCTCTCGCTCTTGCCCAGACTGGTCTTGAACTCCTGATCTCAACTCCTTCCTCAGCCTCCCAGAGTTCTAGGATTATAGGCATGAGCCATGTATACAGCCATTAATTGCACCATTCTTTGACTTTTTCTGCAGGTTTGACAATTCTCAGAAATAGTTTAGGGCAGGAGGAAACGGTTTGGTGGGTGGGAGGGGGAGAGGGTATTAGGTCAGAGGATGGGCAGAGGTTCCGTGAGAGAGACCAGGACCCCAAGCAGGTTCGGAGGGACTGTACTTGGTGACCGTCTGACCCCTGATGGATGAAGAAGGGAGTTTGTAAAAGACTCCTTAGACAGTGTCCTGTCTGCCTCTTCAGGGACATTTCTAGGGCCAGAGGGCAGGACTAGATCAGAGTTGGGAAGTAGAGGCGGATGTTTTTTATTGGCAACGTTATGACAGAGTTTTGCAATTAAAAAAAAAAAAACTTTTTAAACATTTACAACAGATAAAACAAAACCATGTGCAATCACAATATAAATAGGTTTTCCTCGTAGATGTCAAGTTGAAGGTCACGGGGTTTATAGCTCCAGACAGCTGCTTATCTTCACTCCATATTGTGGCTTTTTCCATGAATTTATGCAAAGCCCTTTGAACTGGTGCCTCTGACTAGCAGACGTTTTCCCTTGCGTAGAAGTAGTCATTAGTGGTCATATAAGTTGAAAATCAGCCATTCTCTCTCTGCCTCGGGGCCATTTGTTTGTGGGAGAGCAGTTTGAGAAAATTAGGTTATTTGGTTACCAAGAGACACACTACTCTTTACCCTGTCTAATTACCCTCTTTTGGAAGAAGAATTGCTTTGTATTTATTAGACAACTCTGCATGCGAATGGTCTTTTGGAATATGTTTACTATATTCCTGTAAAACAGGCCAAAGCAATTTTACTAGCATTTTCTACCAATCCTCTCTTGCGATTAATATGAGAACTATGAACATCCTGAAGATATGATATATAATACGAACATCCTAAACCGTAATGATAAAAGAAAGATTGCATGTAGGCTGATTTTCAAACAGTCGTTTCAGACCGCACATCTGTGTTTAGTCTCTTTTATTTGAAGCAGAAAAGTAACTCTGGGTTCAGGTCTTGAAGGTGTCTACGTTTTGTTATGAAACCATTTCTCTGACTGTCTTACATGTGTGTAAGTCTGGAAACTGCATTGGAAACAGGCTAAGTGTACACGTACTTCCTGACACAGCTAGACTTTATTTATACTAAGTTCTCTTGACTGGTTCTCATTTACTCATTTATTCACTCATTCGTTTTTTTCTTCAACATATGAAGTGTCTTTGCCAGGCACCAGACCTGGTATAGAATAAAATGACATGGTTCCTAGATTAAAATATTAAAGCGCTGAATGTATTCATGTATTAAAGTCCATTATTATGTGCCCTGCAATAGAAGGGAATGCAAAAATGTGGTGGATACACAGGGAAGGGACTATTAATTATGCCTTTGGGAAGTAGAGAGATCTTTGCAGAGAAGGTCATCTTCAAGCTGGATATTGAAGGATGAGGAGAATGTTCTAGAAGAACAAATTGGGAATGGATGCTCCAGGTTAAGAGAGCTCCTTCCCTGCAAAGGCAGGGAGAAGGGATGAAAATTGGTATGTCCCATCTGCTGTGGCTGGGGGCTGGGTGGGTGGGAGATGACATCTGTCAAGTGTAGTGCAGCCAAGTCCTGAAGGCGTCTGAGGTCAAAACAGGGAAATGTCACTATACCTGTATCTACGGCTAGTCCATATATGGCGTCATCTTGATTTTTCTCCACAAGACCGCTGCTATGCCAGGAAAGATGTTTATGAGTCTTCCAGAATATTCTCTTCACACATATTGCTTCTGAGTAAGCTGTTCATGAAGTGCTTCCATCTCAGTAAACATCAAATAAGAGTGTTTTCATAGCTTTCACTATTAGCGTGGGACATTTTAAAGGGCAGTATGTTTATTAACAAATGCCACATACCTTTTTATTTCCCTTTGAGCTGACAGTTTGACCAGAGGATGTTTATTCTTCTGTGGTTTGAGGAGTTATAAGTTTATGGGTCAAAACCGTTGTTTTATTTTAGATTTTAGATCAAATGTGGTGTATTGAGAAAGCTAGATAACTTAAAAAACAGGCTCTAAGTATCAATTGATCTTATATCTATAATATTTCTGACCATATCTGTATAAGTTTATATACATTTCCTTCTATGGATGCCTTTAGGATTACATTTAGAATGAATTTATATTACTCCTATAATCAAATGTTATTATTAAGGTCATTCATAAATATTTCTATGATAAATTAGCAGTGACAAATCTTAAAATCAAGGCAGTTCAAATCTGATTCAATTAATATTTGATATTACGCATGTTTGTGAGTTCCTTGGTTTTAATCTCTAAACTCATGAATCTTCCTAGATAACATTTGAGAGATGAAATACCTTTTATTATTTTGAGGATAGTTACTTGTGTGCCAGTTCTTTTGGCTCACGAAGTCTAGTCCAGGGTAGAATTGAGAAGGGGAAAAATCACTGAAGGCCCCAGATCTCTCCAGAACGGGGGACAGAAGAAAAGACATGAGCAGAGGAAGAAAGTGCTTTGAGGCCTTTTAACACTCCTGCATCCCAGTGGCTTCCCCTTTCTCTTCTTAATTTCTGAGAATAAGACCAGAAAGTCTAGAAAGCCTTGAGCTGGCCTTTCACCCTCCCTTGCTACGCTACCTAACCGGTTCTTCAAGCAAAATTGTGGAGCATCAAGCTCAACTTCTTAAGATGAGGATGCAATGGTACAGCTTGCAGGGGGGCATGTCCACAATTTTCTCTCTTATTGGGCTACTCAACCCTGCAACTCACCTCAGAAATGCTTCTGTTGAGTGTGAGAAAATAGCCTTTATCCTATTTGAGGCTCTGCGACTCAGTACCCGTGCAACCTGGCAAAGTGACATCGACTTCTAGCTCCTCTGAAAGCGAGGTTAATGATACAAAATGGTACAGGGGGTGGCGGGGGAAGTATTCCAGCTTGCTCATGATTTCTGTCATTACATGCAAATCTACAGTCTAAAGAACCAGAGCATTCGCTAGGTAGATACAGCATGAAGACAGGTGCAGTATGTTCAAGCAATTTTATAGCCTGGGTGAAAATCCTATGTTTACCAAGCCAGTGAGGCTTCTCAATGAGTCCCCCAAGAATACCGCCTAATCCAGCCCTTTTCCAAGCAGTGTGTTGCCTCGAAGTCCCCCTGGTGTGGAAATTCTGGAGAAGGCACTTATGATACCTCCACATCTTAACAAGTAATTGTGCAGACATTCTACTCTAGGGGTCCTCAAGCTTTTTAAACAGGGGCCCAGTTCACTGTACCTCAGACCATTAAGAGTGTGCACCGTGGGCCTGGGACAAGTAGCCGCTAAGCAGGACAGGCAGCGGCGGCAAAAACACCCGGCGGCCCAGATAAATGTCCTAGGTGGGCGGCATGTGGCCCGCTGGCCATAGTTTGAGGATGCCTGTATCTACTCCATATTGCTGGGTTTTTGTAAAAGTGTTGTGTGGGTTTTTTTTTTTTTTTTTTTGCTGCTGCTTTCTTTTTTACTTTTCCTAATAAAGAAAGCTTGGGAAGCTGTGGATCAGGTTGAAAGGAACTGCTGCTGAATAAGCCAACTAGCAGATGAATTCTTACTTATTTTTTAGACGATTTCTTAATCAATGGATAATTGATTTCTTCTCCCAGAAATGGATTTTGAGCAAAACGTCCTACATAAAAGAACCTTCATTCTGCAAAAAATCTCATTTCTTGATAATATCTTCATCTAGATTTAAATCCTTCTCCCTGCTTTCCCTTCTTTTTTTTTTTTTTTTTTCCTCCTCCTCTTTTTTAGTGGATTTCAAGAATAAGGAGCTAAATTTTCAATACAATTGATGACTTCATAGGGCTGCTTTTTCATTCTTTTCCTGGAGGGGCTCTAAACATCCATTTTGTCCATTCAGATTTCCACGTTTGACTCAAACGTGAAATCCAGGCTGCAGCTTCTTTATATCAGTGTGGTTTTCCTTCTCATGCTGTGTGACCCCAGGAGATCAACCTAGGCCATCTAAGGGAAAATTAGCTGGATTACAGAAATCCGTTTTTAGAAGCAAATGTATTTGTTCCCCCAACATAAGCTCTTGTGAATGATTTTTAATGGTGGCACCTTTACTTAGGCCAGTGGTATTCATTTGGTTGGGCTTTTGTCTCCCTGCAAAAGACCTTATAAAATATGCTTTATCTTGGGGCTTATCTCACTTATACAGTCTATTCGCAGCCAAGGAATTTTCAAAACAACGATTTTCTTCTGTTTAGTTCATTTATAATTCTCATCTTATTGAATATACACAATAAATGGTGGCTAGGTACCCACACTACCCTAAATAACCTTATCATACTAATAATATCTGTAATAGCATAGAATTTCAAAGAAAATCAAGGGAGAGAATACTGTTGCAATGGTGGTAATTAAAAAAAACTTTTTGAATTATACTTCTGGCATGTATTTTTTAAAAAGTTTAAAGATCAGAAGTCGATGGTGTGGTCATGGATTATTAGGGCTAGAAAAGTCTTGTATGCAATGAGCAACTCTCTCATTCAGGAAAACATTGACATGTTTACCACGTGATTTAACTTAAAATATCTACTGTTATCATTTTTGTTTTATGCTTACAAATAGGTTTCGTTTCTGATTATAGAATAAATATACGCTGACTTCAAAGTAACCCAGAAAATAAACATTGTCTGTAACCCCATGACCCATATCTATTTATATTTTAAAAGAAAATACAGAGAATTAGTGATAAGAGGCATAATTTATTCAGAAGGCAATATTTTTACCATACAGTTGCCTTCTGAATAAAGTCATCTGAGTTCACTTAGAGTACTTTGCTCAATTGTTTCTAGGCTTTTGACCAAATGCTTATGTTCTATAAGTGGGTATTTCCTGCTAGGTAATACTGATGAGCATTTTATTGGAAACTCTTACTTCTTGGGTAACAGTGTTTGGCTCCACGCTTCTTGTCACTTGTATGTATGGAACCATTCTTCCCACTTTTTCACATCTTCCCTGTAGAGTTTCTCTATGCCGATCTTCTGAAAAGGGGAAAACAAGGTATGTCAGTTAGAATTCTCTATTGCAAGAGACCACAAACATGACTCAGGCTGGCTTAAGCAACAGGGAAATTTACGAACTCATTTGACTGCAAAGCCAAATTGTCAGTGATGAGACAGCTCATACGATGTCACTAGGCACCTGTTCTATTTCCATCTCTGGCCTCTACTCTCTTCCATGTTGGTTTCATTCTTAGCTCTCAGTGGTGGCAAGATGGTTCTCATCAGCTTTAGGCCAGGGAAATGACATGTGTGGCATCTCAGCATCTCATTGGCTCTGCTTGGGTGACTGCATATCACATCCATGAACTAATCACCCAGCCTGGGACTTTGCAACCCTTTTACTGGCCTGGCCCAAGCCATGCATTCACTGTAGAAGTGGGAGAAAAGTCAACTCTACACAAAGCACATGGGGTACAAATGAGAAAAATGGTAACTCTCAGAGGACTGTTACCGGAGGAAGAACGAATGGATGATGTAGAATGGGAGCAGAAAGAACTGAGGCCCACTTCAGAGGATGAATGAAGCCTGTTGACCTGTGAGTTCTTAGAGTCCTAGGGATGGGTTAACAAAACACTATACCCCAAAGACAGGCGAAAGAATAAGTCATTAGAATCTCCCAAGCCACCTTCAAACTGTGCTGTGTCATGCCATATTTGGTAACAAGTAGATTTCTGATGGGGTTGAGTGAGTCTGTAAAAATATATCTTCTTGGGAATATAATATGTAAATATATTTGTATCAGAATAGGTGTTCACAGGCAGGTGTGCTACCTCTATATTTTTTGAATTATCAATTCTTCATCTTTGTGATGAAACTACTCCCAGTTGCCAGTATAAAATTAAAACGTTTGTATCGTATATGTGTGTTTCTAAAAAAGTCCTTGTTAGGGACAAGAGGACTAGCTAAATCTTTATCATTATAGTCTTGATGACACTTGAGCAGCACCAATGTGCTAGAAGGAAAACAGAGTTACACTGGTTTTAGAAACCAGTGAGTAGTGTTCTTGAGGATATTTAAGCTTGAATAGAGTATTGTCAAGTTTTATCACAATACTAGACATGTTAGAAAAATGTAATAAGATGTTTGAAAGAGAATCTTACTAATGGGGATAAGTTACCATATTAAGATTTAGAGTTTTCTTTAAAGTAATGATGATAACTCTTGCTTTAGAATCTTAATTCAATGGGAAGGGAAATTCATTTGCCAATCTGCAAGGTGTTCGGCACCTTGTGTGTTATATTTGGTACTGCTGGCTTTGTCTATAAAAGCACCCTCGGCACACATGCAGAGAAAATCACTGTTCTTGTTGTTTTCAGATCTTTGTCGTCATAATTGTCCATTATGTTTAACAGCACAGGAGATTTTGCAAGGCGAATTGGATAAACCTGTTAAGGATATCCAGTCCCTCCTTCTGCCAGGCATTAGGGTTTCTTCTGGCATGTCTCACTTAGTTTCTCCAGCTGGGAAATGGAGGGTTGTCTGTTCGAAAGGGGATTGTGACAAGTCAGGATTTTTTGGTTAAGTGTCAGGATCCCAGCTCAAACTTGCATGAGCAACAGAGGATTTGTTGCCACCCATCACTGTAAAAGGAAGGGATGTTCCAGAGGAGGAGAAGCCACTTCCAGGACTGTCTTTCCCTACATAGGCGTTTGGTTCTATCTTGGCACAGGTAAGAGGTCCCCATACAGATAGGGACATGGCAGTTAGGAGCTCTAGTCTTCCCGCTTCCCAACTTTGATAGCAGAGATAAAAAGACTGTTTCTTCCTCATCATCCTTTCTAATTCCAGTTTAAAGAAAACCCACAGAGAAGGACTTTTATTTGACCCACTTAGTTCAGGCACCACTTTTTGGACCCATCTCTGTGGACAAGGATGAAGGACTGTGATGGACTGGTTTGGACCAGATGAGGGTAGTGTGGTTGGTGTATAGATAGCCTGGGTAGAGATGTGCAGTTCAATCCAGAAAGGAGGGTGGGAGCTGTCAAGAAGAGACGCTGGGCAAACACATTATCGGTGGAGATAACTGACTTCCATCATACACAACACTCTTTGTCTCCACCCCAATGTGCAGTGTGAAAGTACACATTGCATAAATACCCTGGGTCTTGACTATGGAAGTAATTGATCCTCACTTTAGTCATATATCTAGATGAAGAGTAGAGGAAGTGGGCAGCTAAAAGGTCTGGAGCATTAGGGGGTATTGCAAGACCAGCGTCTGCCTCTTTCAAGGGGCAAAAAGCAAGCACTTCCATGGGAATAGTAGATTGAGAATGCTTTTCTGTTACCATGTTTCCCTGAAAATAAAACAGGGTCTTATATTTATTTTTCCTCAAGAAGACACCCTAGGGCTTATTTTCAGGGGATGTGTGATTTTCCCCTCAAAGCCTCAGGTTGCAGCACACACAGGATGCCAGGGACTTGAGGGGGGGAGCCAACCTTGTTGGTGGGCTGCCCGCACCTTTCTGGTCACCTCTGGGACAGTAGCTGTCACGATGGGGCAGATGAGAAGGGCTGCTTGTAGTCTTTACTGCTCTGCGAAGAAATGCATGGGTTGTGTAGATAGGCTGTGTAGCCACGCCCATCACTAGGTCTTATTTTCCAGGTAGGGGTTATATTGTGCAAATGCTTAGAAATCCTATAGGGCTTATTTTATGGGTAGGTCTTATTTGCGTGGGAACACGGTATCTTCAATCTTCACCATTCCCTGTAGATTCTATTTGATTGTGCTTTCTAGTTTTCCATGCATTTTTTTTTTTTTTTGAGACATAATCTCACTCTGTTGCCCAGCTACAGTGCCATGGCATCAGCCTAGCTCACAGCAACCTCCGACTCCTGGGCTCAAGCGATCCTCCTGCCTCAGCCTCCCAAGTAGCTGGGACTACAGGCATGCGCCACCACGCCTGGCTAAATTTTTTCTATATATTTTTAGTTGTCCAGCTAATTTCTTTTCTATTTTTAGTAGAAATGGGGTTTTGCTGTTGTTCAGGCTGGTCTCGAAATCCCAAGCTCAAACGAAACACCCGCCTTGGCCTCCCAGAGTGTTAGGATTACAGGCGTGAGCCACCACGCCACCCAGCCCATTTTTTTTTTTTAATCATTTATTTCCAACTGTGAAATATTCCTGAAGGTGTAGAAATAGAAGTTAAGAGAGATTAGGCCCAAGGTCCCAGAGCTAGGAAACACTGGCGGCAGGACTCGAACCTGGTGTCCTGTGCTCACAGCACCATGGCAGGCTGTCTTTGGTATCTGGGTTTTGTTAAAATTAGTGTTACCAGAATTCACTGTTAAAAGCCTACATCTATATTTTACTTTACCTTCAACGGATGTTGGAGTTCATGGGCAAGTGTGAGACTAGCATGTCCATGTTTGTCATACGGTGGCAGAATTCTCTAGTCATTAAGAGCACAGACTCCAGGCTCAGAAATCCTGAATGCAAATCCTGAACTCTTCTAGTTGTCTGGCATTGGGCAAGTTACTTAGCCCTTGTGAGTTTAAATTTATCTTCAAACAGGGAATATAATAGGCCTATTTTATAAATCTATTGTGAGACATGAAAGAGATGATGTCGATGAAGTAAAGATAATTCGTCAAATACCATGGTTCCACATTAGTACACTGCCTTGGTACATGGTAAACTTTATAAATAGTGGCTTGAATGGTAGTAATAAAACATTCAGACCAGTGGCTTATTTTACGACTGTGTGTGTGTGTGTGTGTATAAAACATATACATGTTTTATGTATGTTTTATACACACCCTTATAGGATAACCACAGGTGATAGTGATAGATGTATTTCTGGTTGAGAGATTATGGAACATGTTAAGAATGAGGTTCCTAGGAGCTGAAGGCCATAGGAACTTTGAGTATGGTTTTGACATTTTCGGTTGGGTTTAGGGTTTCACATTTTCTACTCTCGGAATTAGCATTCTATGAAATGAATCATTCAGGGTTCTGAATATGGAGAGACCCGCTTTTCAATCTTCTAATATAACATGTTTTTTAAACATGAGAAGCCAGGGCATTGTATTAAGTTGGTATTGGGTGGTAGGGCTATGTCTTGTTATGTTTTTGTAGGTTTTTAGAATACTTGGCAGTTTAGAGACCTTTAAATGTCCAGGTTTTAGATTTCTGTAAAAGTGCCACAAATACCCTTGCAGATTATTAAGCTCAAGAGAAACTGGTAGCGACAGGGGTAGTTTCCCAGCCTCAAACTTAAAGCTGAGGCTGGTAAGTTTCAGACGGCCTTTATTAAACAAGTTCTTTATTAGTACAAATATAGGAATGGAAACTTATGGAGAGTGTAAAAAAAGACTCTATTCTATAATAGTTAACCAATAAAGGCTCTGTTCTCGAATAGTTACCTTTTAAATAATTTTTTAAATTGCCTTGTTTTTGCTTAATCTTGTTTGAGAGAAGTAAAAACTTAGCACCTTTGAAGATGGGGTTTGAGGCATTTTTATTTCTCGCTTGAAATTTGCTCTATTGTTCTGTTTGACTCAGGAACTACAGAAAAGTATGTATACCAGATGTCTATTCTGTCTCACATTAGTTCAAATTTAAATACAATTTAGATTTATTGAGTATCACCTGTAACATTTTCCCTTGACTAATAAAAATGTTTGACAAATTCCTTTGAAAGAATTGGGGCTTGCTTTTCGCTTTGGCCTTAAGACTTTAAAAATGAAAAAAAATAAATTTAGAAACACAAAATTGGAGAGTATTACAAAATTCCTGACATAATCATTAATAAGTAAAATATTAATACATAATAAAAATAATCTTTAAACCTATTCTGTTAACCGCTTTCAACCAGAAATTGTCAAGACCATTGTGTACAGCCAATGAGACATTACCTCTCTTGAGTCTTGTTTTAAAGTCCTTTTTAAGGAAATCTATAGAACCTTAGGATTTTTCATGTTTCTTACTATTAGACACCATATAATTATGTTGGTCAGTGTCAAAACTTGCACAGCGTTGTTTGAAATCCATATTTAAAATATCAATGGCCGTTGCTGCTCCCATTTCCCACATCGGTACAAGTTTGGTACTGAGGCATCTCCTTTGACAAAGCTGTCAGACAAGTATTGGAAGATGGAAAAGAAAGACCCGCCTCTCAAACACATAGACAGCCACCTTTTCCCTACTGTTTTACTTTGTTGCACATTAAATAAGCAAGATGGATGCAAGTCAAAGGATGTGCACTTTGAATCAGAATAAAAACATCATGCATAAAGAACAGGTGAGAATTATTGCAATATTACATCAGCGTTAGGAGCAAATATGTTTATGAGAAACACTCATTTCATTAAAGCTTGCAGGTTCCTGTTCATTAAGTCTTTAGAAATCTCTCTCTCTGTCTCATACACAAATATAGCCACTGCCAGATGAGATTCAAAACATTTGGATTCAAACCTGCAGAATGACAATGGTGTCCAGTAGAAAACACATTGTGTGCTTTTACAGTGGAAACCTGGGGGAGGTGAACTCGTGTTGTACAAAAGCAGACACTTTGGGAGGGTTAAGAGACTAGATTGAATTCTGCATGCAGCATATTTATTGCCCATAAGAAGAACATCTCTTATCCCTTCATTAGTGTCACTTGTAGCAAGCCAAGGACAGTAGCACACTGCAATGCATGACCATGTGGGTGTTTACTGCACAATCATACGATTGCAAATTTGGCTGTGTCCAAACAGGATTAGGGCAAGAAAAAAAAAAAACAATTACTGCGAGAACTCAGGAACCACCCCCCACCCCATACATAATACAAGACCCAGACAAGGGTGGATAATCTTATGAAAGAGAGACAGTCTCTGACTCCAGGAAGCTTACTATTTTAATGAGGAGCTAAAATATGCACACAGCGAGGATTTAAAAGAAGAAAGTGGAAATGCTTTAAGTAGGAAAATAGAGAAAGGAGTTTGGCGGCAGAGATAGTATTCTTACTAGGAAATCACAAAAGTGCTGTGGGAGAAATCAAATTTGAACCTCCATCAATGAGAACGGGAAGGAAGGACATTCTAGGAGTAGAGACCAGGGTAGGCAAAGCTGTAGAAGAAAGAAAAGCGAAATTCCTGTAGGAAGAGGGGAACATTAAGTGACATTTTGCCTGGTGTTCAGGGAACAGAGTTAGTGGCAGGTGAGCCTAGAAAGGTGGGTTCAAGTAAACCATGCAGAGCTTGAATGACAAAGGGAAGAATTAGAATTTGGAGGGTGGCGGTGAAATGCTTTGCAAGTAACAATCTCTATCTGAGAGGACCATGGTGGAACCCATGGGTGGCCACATGGCGGAGAAGAGTGGGTGCTGCGTTTCCTTTCAGGAGATGAAGGATGTGGGGAAATGTGTCATTTCAGGGGACAGCGAGAAGATACGCAGGGAATGAGAGAGTGGGATGAGTAGGGACTTTGGGTGAGGGGTAAAGAATTCCAGAACTTGCATTAACAGTGAGCAAAGGGTACAGAGGTGGGTAGGGGAGGTCCCCTATATGTTAGGGGGTGACCAGGAGAAACTGTTCCATTATAGCGCAGCCTCCCTTTACCTTGGGGTTTAGATGGTAAAGACATTTAGTGAGAAGAACACACAGAAGCCCACTAGAGTCCACAAATCACCCATAAACCACACATACATTTGTAGTATTGAATACATCTGGTAGAAAGCTGGCTTGCATGAAGGCAGCATGTCATGTGCATGTTGAAGCCGGACTTGCATCCCACATGGCAAGACAACCATCCTGGGATGAGGACATAGGAATGAGCTCACTGCAGGAGGGTGGGTCTCTGGTTCACACTGGACCACACGCTCCCTGAAGTTCTTTTTTTGGTGGTCGCTACTGAGGATGTAGAGTTGAATCTGGGTATTGTAGACAGGAGTGTGATGTGAGTTTACTATTATCTCCTTAAGTAGTGAGTCTGCAGGGATTGGGGACTTCACCTTTGTCATCCCAGTGCACACAGTCCTTTTTTGTTTTTTCTTTTTGATGATGCTTGCTCCCAGTGATCTTCAGAGTGATGTAAAAATCCTTGAAAATGGTACTTTCAGCATTAACTATGATCTCCTTAGGCTTCATTAGAGCTTAGATAGTAATAAATCTTCTCAGATTCATCCTCATTCAGGAACCATTGATTAAATATATGAATTGTGCTTGTGTACCATAATTTAAATACATGTTAGACACTGAAAATCATATAGAGATCACACAAGGAGGGGTCCTGTCCTCAAGGATCCAATTGACCCACGGATTTCTTATTTTGTGGTTCCTTTTATTTATATTTGTTTCTTTAAAGTAGTGTAAGATCACAAAAAGTAGTTTGGGGGAAGATTCTTTCCCCATTTTCTTGTTTCATTTAACATGGACAATAGAAACATCTTTGGTTAAAAGTAGGAATACCAAATGTGAGGGTGCCTATATCCTTTAGATGTAAAGATCTAGCAGACATTTAGTGGCATGTGCATCCGTGTTTCTGCTTTTGCTGCAGGCATTGCTTAATTTTGTAACGACTGGCCATGGTGTTGCCATGGTGATGGAGATGGTTAGGAGCTGCCATTAGCAAGTCTGTTTGAAACTCAGGGACCTTCCAGCCATAAGGCAGTGATGTTGGATAGGCCTGGTAAAAGACCCCTGGGGTATTTTGGGCATTTCAGCTGCCCAAAATGAGGGTGGGGATGACTAACCATAGAACAACAGTCGAGTGAGTTTCCCTTTTTAAAGAAAGAGACCTTCCAGTACAGATATGCCCTAGGTGAGACATTCACATAAGCAAATCCTAATTTTCTAGACCTTACTGTAGAACAGACCTTTACTGATTGAGGAACTACATACATTTTCATTGCAGTATAAACTAAATGCTATGAAATATTAATGTCAATAACTTTTAATTTTTCCTGCTTCCTCTTAGAATATTAGAAAACATGGTAATCATATTAGGAGGTCTGGGGAGAGAGAGAAAGAATTTGAAAATAGCAGAGTTAGTAGCCCTTGTTATCTGGGGAATTGTTGTAGAGAATGGATAGTTATCCCAAGACCATTGATAAGGGTCCTCTCTGCTTTTGGGTAAAGGCAGGGTGAACTGTCAGTAAACCAGTGTTTCTGATCTTGTTCCACTTTTTCTCCCTATACCCCTCTCCCACCCTCTTTCCATTTAATCTATAACATACCTGGTCATTGTTGTTGAATAAAATTTGGGTTTTTGTGGTCACATGTAGTTTTTGGGAATCAAGTCATTCTGAATGTGCCATGATAAGACATGCATGTTTACCTTTTTTCACTAAATTTTTTTTTAGGATCTTTGGGTAAAGATAAGCTCAGATCAGTAAATTTTAAAGATAGAGTTCAAAGATTTCTTCCATGTGTTATAGTTTAGCAGCATGTGTTTCAGTTCGGTGTTTGGCATTTTATATGATACCTAATTGCATACTGGTTATTTCCTTTTGCTTATTAATGAACACAGGCCTGCATATGTTCAAAATGTGCTTTAACCTGAAAGATGTCATTTAAAACTCCTTCCGTTCAGACAAGTCACTCAAACTAAATTTCCTCTCCAGTGGTCTAATTTTACCTTTAAAATTTACCTTTTTCTCATCACAGAATTTCATAAAAACATTTGTCGAAGATCGTTGACACAGATTGTTTGTCATGGTATTTTCCTTGGGTATAGACGAGGCTTAGAAAGAAGATGTGTCCCGAAGATTTCATTCTTATGCTTATATGTACAAGTTGGCATGGCTACGAGTCCGCTTCCTCTGCTGGCTGGAGCTGGAGCTATTTATAGTTCCCCTTCTTGGCTTCCGAGTTAGCATATCAGTGTGTATTTATGCAAGGGAGAACTCTGAGGCCATATAAGACTGTAGTTTAGAAACCTACTAGCCTCATTTGCCTTTTGCTCTCTGGAGGAAGAAGAATGATCTTGTGTTTTGCCCACATGGAAATGTAACAGGATGGAGAGGAATGACAAGACACATCACTGTGACTTCTCTGCAATCACAAGTGACACAAGTGAGGTGTGATCAGAGTCTGCACAGGGAGGAGTTGTCCAGGGACATGGCATGGGGACATCTCCCTAGATGAAGGGGCTGCTGTCAGTTGCACTAGGTGAAATGTTTAGTTCCTTTAGTGGGTGGCAATACCTCAGATTTCCTTGCTTTTTTCTGTGCTCATCAGAGGCATCGATGTTTCCATGGAAGCTGATGATTTGGCATGATGAAGCCGGGATAGGCAGATGATGTCATGGGAGAACGTGGCCTGATAAGACTGGCTTTTAATCTCAGACCCTGTCGTCACAAGTCCTGTGATGGGTCCATCTTCCTCATTTTCAGTGTCCTCATCTGCAAAATGGGAAAACTGTGTCCATCCCTCACAGGGGGGACAGTTCTTAGCATTAGGGACGATGTAATCCACAAATAAATGCCTGGCATCGAGCAGACACTCAGTGAAGTCTGAAAACTCAGTAAAAGAAATTTAAACAAATGGAGCAGGGGATACCTTCTCCCCAAGGATCCACATGAAGGCTTTTGGCCAAAAGAAAAAAAAGGTCAAGTGTATCTTGAGGATCTGTTTCCCTTTTCTTTTGTCTCTGCCCTTGGCATCCACTGATCCAAGGTCGCCTTGCCCTCTAGAACTGTCTGAGTAAATACAAGGATTGAAATGACCTCACCTCAGTGTCTCCTTCCTCCCATAAAACTTCCCTCCTAGTAAAAGCAAAGAGAATTTAAGACATTTTCACAACTCAGTAAGCTTAACCTCAGTAGTGAGGAGACGTAGACGATAGCTTTGGTAAACCCCCCACCCACCCACCCTTTTGGAACTTGGTACCATTGCTTGCAGACTTCTGCTCAGGTTAGCCTTTGGAGAAAATACCTCTCTCTACAGCACTCCTCAGAGTTTTGAACTTCTGAGGTTAACTTTAAACAGTAGCCAGCTGAATCCTCGGAACAATTAGTGATACCTGTGGGGATCTTTCTAGAACTATGCTTGCCTCTGGCGTGTGGGCTGATTTTGGTATGAAAGAGTAGGTCTGTAGGGCAAGGCCAGGCTGTTGGAAGCTGAGAGAGGGGTCCTACTGGGTCCCTGGGGGAAGCAGCCACCCTTGAGCAGGTGGGTGGGATGGACTACCTTTCATTTGGCCTGCTCACATCTGGGCTGCTTGTTTATTTGAAGTAAGCTGGAAGGGGTAAAAATATTAAAAAGTCAAAAATGAGATATAATTTTATAGCAATCTGTAAACTTTTAAGCGAGTTAAATTATGTTTGTTATATTGCTTTTGTTTTTTCCTGAGCATAAAAGTAACATACGCTCATAATGGAAAATTTGAAAATGGACAAACTTTTCAGGAGGAAAATAAAAATCACCCATAATTCTTTTCAACTAAAGTTTTAACCGCTATTTATATCTTGGAGTTTCTGCGCCCAAATCCTCTTATCTCAGTCTGTCACTTAGACTCGAGTCTGTGTCATTGTTATGCATGCAAATCATCCTTAGGAAACAATATACAAATAGAATTGTAGCATCCTTTTTGAATTTTATTTTATTTTATTTTTTTGAGACAGAGTCTCACTCTGTCGCCCAGAGTGCCGTGGCATCAGCCTAGCTCACAGCAACCTCAAACTTCTGGGCTCAAGCAATCCTCCTGCCTCAGCCTCCCCAAGTAGCTAGGACTACAGGCATGCACCTCCATGCCCGACTAATTTTTTCTGTATGTATATTTTTAGTTGTCCAGATAATTTCTTTCTAATTTTAGTAGAGAAGATAAGTTCTTTCTATTTTTAGTAGAGACGGGTCTCGCTGTTGCTCAGGCTGGTCTTGAACTCCTGACCTTGAGTGATCCACCCGCCTTGGCCTCCCAGAGTACTAGGATTATAGGCATAAGATACTGCGGCAGGCCTTTTTTTTTTTTTTTTTTAAAGTAATGAGAGGGAGAGGCATAATGTGGTTGAGAGATTATCTCTGAAGCTGGACGGACCTGTGTTTGCAACCTTGCTTTGCAACAAAGTATTGTTTGATATCGGAAGTCACTTTTCAAGCCGCCTCTTTCTCCTTGATAAAATGTAAATGCCAGTATCTACCCACACACCCTGGTGCTGGGAGGATTAAGGGAAATATTGTAGGTGAAGTGCTTAGGACCAGAGTCTGCTTGTCTAAAGTGTCATTGAAGCAAACGCTTCACCAGCTTTCCTGTCTCTGTAGTATTTTCATTCTCTCCCTTCTTTCTGTGCTATTCTTTCCCTCGTTTTTAAAAATCCTGTTGATCAATTAAAGTCTACTGCAAATTTTGCCAAGTATAGAGATTCTCCTAGACGTGAGCCTTAGGAGGCTGGGTGGTGGAGTGGTTAGCTGTGCACGTGCTTTGCTGAACTCCCTTGATTCGACGTCAGCTCCATCATTCACTAGCTCTGCAGGCTCGGAGTTACCAGATTGTTCTCAGCCTCCATGTGTTCCTATGCAGGGATGACACAATTATAGTACCTACCTCATTGGGCTGTTGAGAGGATTAAAGAGTTAATCCATAAAAATATGCTTACACTGTTCATCCAGTGCTAGCTGTTATTACACAGAACTTGCTGCATGAGAATAATTTGCGTGTTTGTATTCATCTTTTAGGAAAGCATGGATTTTATCTTAAGCATCTTTATATTCACTGCAAACCTGCCCCAGTGCCAGGCCTGTGGGAGGTGTTCAGTTTGCACTTGTTGAACTTCATTGCATGGGATTAAAAACTGCAAGACAGAGTCAGGATTTACTGAGATGATGGCAAACCTAAGATTTTCTTGCAGAGGCTTCCTGGCTATTGGAAGTATTAAACACCTAAGTTTTAATATATTAAACTAAAAATGTTTTCCTTAGATAACTTTTTACATTGAGACTGTTTTAGATTGATGGAATTATTGCAAAGATAGTATAGACAGAGTGCCCACGTGACCCAGACTCAGTTTCCCGTATTACTAACATCTTAGGCTATTGTCACAATTTGTTATAATTAATGAATCAATTAAAATCCATATTTTATTCAAATTTTCTCAGTTTTTCCCTAAAGTCCCTTTCTGTTCTAGAATCCAATCTGGCATACCACATTATGTTTAATTTTCACATCTCCTTAGATTCCTGTTGGCTGAGATAGTTTCTCACATTTTCCTTGTTTTGATGACCTTGAAAGTTTTGAGGATTACTGGTCAGGTACTTTGTAGAATGTTCTTCCTTTGTTATTTTAAAACAATGGAGGTATCATTCACCTACCATAAAATTCATCTTTTAAAAGTCTATAGCAAACTAAATTTGGACTAGTTCTTTACTAGCTCAATTCTGTCCAACCTAAAATTTATTAACAAAATCAGATTACTTCCATTGTATACAAAGTGCTCCCAGATAGGAAATGTGTTATTTAAATTCCATTTATATGGTGAGCTCAGCTGCTTCTGGTGAGCATTTATTTGAGCAGGGTTATAATGCATTTTGGCAAAAGGGAACTGGAAGGTCATCTTAGGTTTGCTGTTGCCCTGGAAATATTGAAAGGAATGAATTTGTTCTGGCATCTTGGACTGTTTTGGACACAGTTTCTAGCAGGGTACTTGTTTTTACATACTCACTGAAATAGTACTGAGGTCAGTAGCTTGCATTTGGAAAAACAGAAAGGAAAATGGAAATACATCTTTTACCTTGAGGAAAGGCTGGCACAGGTGGGCGGAGATGATCAGAAGGTAGAAATCAGGGTGTACGAGAGAGATTCCCATGTGAGTAGCTTTCCCGGTATACCCAGCGCATGCATGCATGCATGCATTCAACAAATATTTATTCAGTGCCTGCCATGTGCCAGAAACTGTTCTCAGTGCTTGGTGTGTAGCAAAGAACAAAGCAGACAAAATCACATTTTCATGCCGATGGTGCAGACGGACAGTAAACAGATAAACTTGAGCCAGGGGTGATAAGTGGTTCGAAGAAGCTCAAATCCTGGCAAGGTGGTAGAGAATGACTGACAAGTGGGAGGTGTTCTGGAAAGGCCTCTTTGAGTTGACATTTGAGCAGAGACACAGATACATATTTGAATAAAAGCATGTCTTCAATGTGGAAGTTTTCTTTGGAATGCATGGAGTATAATCTTACTGTCTTGCATTCAATTAAAAATCAGATGGAAAATGAATGGGGTAGCTTTCATATGACTGTCACTGTGCTGTGCTGCACAGGTTTCTGTTTCCTGTTTCCATGGAACTTGTGGCCTAGAGCAGGAACCAGGTGGTCATCAAGGAAAATAAGTCTTTAATGACACGCTGTGCAAAGTGCTAGGAAGGGAGAGTATAGGTAGCTATGAGGTATAAGAAAGGGGAGCCAGGCTAATCCATGTGGTCAAGGAAGGCTTCCTGGAGGAGGTGACATTTGAGTTTGCGAGCCAACAGAGTAGACATAAAGATGGTTTGGGAGGGAAGTGGCTAACAGAACTCAACGGTGCTATAGTAGCTACGAGAAACTCAGTTACTAATGGATACTCTTCTTAGCCTTATAAATGCCCAGTAAATGGTAGTAAGTGAAAATGAATTAATCCCCAAAAGACTAATGAAAATGACATTTTTGGAATTTAGAGTGTATGCTAGATTTTGCTAAAATAAGCTAGAATATGCTATTATGTATCTAATTTGTGATACTTTGTTCGAATAGCCCAAAATAAAAAGAAGTAGATTGCATGGAGTGTTTCAAAAATAACTGTGTTAGTAATTGGGGGTGGGGTGGGACAGGGATTCTTTTAGGAAAACATCTTTAAACTCAAGATGTAGAGGATTCTTATATTTTTCTTGTTTTTTTTTTTTTAACTGCCATTAAGTGAAATTTCAGAGGAGACATTTAACTGTATCATACAGTATGATTCTGGAGGCAAAACAGCCCTTGGGGAATGTTTTCTTAATCTAATAAAATGAATTATCTTTGTTTAAAGCTTTTCCTCTAGTACATTCAGTTACTGCATACTGTGCATCATCTTTTAAGAGTGTTCTGATACGACACGCTCAGAGTCAAATGACTTTATAAAGATCGAATGATGTTTTTGTTAAGGATGCAAAAATGCCTAATCTCTGGCCTTTAAAATGTTTCTACCTTTTTAGGAAAATCCAGATGTAATTGTGGAATAGTCTTCAATGAAGGGCTGGTAATGCTGGTGGTGAATGATGCTGAGGATATTAATATTATGCATGGATTATGACCCTTGCATACAGGCAGAGAGTAAAATATGCTTGATGAAATCTGCATACGAAATTTCACGTTTCTGTTAGTTAATAACAACAGCAAACATACCACTCCAAATTCCATTGATTGTTTAAATTGTTTCCAGAGCTTCAAAATTTTTAGCAAACTTTGACATTTACAGCATTTTGTTTGTGTGTTTCTAATTTTTTTTTTCTTTAATAGCATATGCTTATTTTGAAAAACTTGAGGAATATAGGCAAGTATGAGGAGACAAATATTAATATTTAATCTCATCACTAAATCATGTCCTTACAACCTATGAAAGGGATACTATGAATGAGAATAGTTTTACTATTTTTTCTGATTATAAAATAATATATGCCTCGTATAGAAAAAAAGACAATATATAGGGAGATCACCACTATTATGAATTTGCACTTCCTCTGTGTGTGCGTGTTTCATGTTATAAAACTTGAACTCAAATCAGTATCAGGATAGACTTTGGGAAGGGTTAAGGAACATACTTTAGAGGATTGTTGATTTTTTTTTAAAAAAAGTAGTTGCTTTTTGAAAATTTTGGGCTTTTACATTTTGATATTGTTCTGATTATCTTTAGACTGTCTCATTTCACAGTTTCAGTTATAGCTTTGAGGGCTTTATTTCCAATGAGAATTTAATGCGCATGAATGTGGTTTTAAAATAGTTACTAACTTATTTAATCGTGTTAACTAAAGAGAAATTCAAAGATAAATATAGTAAAAAGGGGTAAACACAAAATATACCCCCCCCAGATATTGTACTTTTTATACTTTTCCAGACTTTTCAGATATGCATATATTTATGTTACATGTATTTATATTTTATGAAAAATGATTTTATATAACTTGCAGCGTTCTCCAGCTTATTTTCCTCATTAAGTGGAGTATTGTGAACCTTTGTCTATTTTCAACATAATTTTCTATCAGCATTTACAGTGGCAGGGTAGTATTTGGTTTTATAGTAGTGCCATAGTTTAAATAATTTTTATTATAAAAACATTGGATTGTTTTTATTTATTTTTTTCATTACTAAAAGCAACATGGTGGTGAGCATGGGTGTCAGATGATTGCCTGAAGATAGATTTCTAGAAATTGAGTTGTTCGGCATCGTGAGTGTGACTATTGTTCAAGCTTTTGTTACAGATCATCGACACATCCTTCTGGAACAGTGGATCTGTTTAAAACTATCACCACATTCTCTATCACATCGTGGTCAATACTGGATGTTGCTATTCCTTGAAATCTTTGCCTGTTTGCCAGGTGAAGGAGAAAGTATCTGTTGGCTTTCATTTGTCTCCCTACACTCTGGACACATTGAAGATGCCATATTTTTTTTTAGACAGTTCAGCTCACAGGTATATATGGAAGCCTGTGTGTATACTCTGTTAAATCTTAGGCACTTGGGTGATGATCTCAACTGGCTCAGACAAGCAATGAGGTTGTGGCAACTCACAAACAGAGAGGAAAGGAGCCCACTTTCTTATCCCTAAGCCACTTCATGGTTGGAGCTCCCTGAAGCCCCAACTTATCTTTCGCTCATGCTCTGTGTGCTCTCAGAGTAGTGAGCTCTCTGCAACTGCTATTCAGAAAGGGATGCCCACTCTGGGGTTTGCACCATGACCCCAGGGCGAGAAGATCCCTCTAGTAGTGTGGACATAATCCCATAGATTTTCTTAGATACAGAGGGTCCAAGAATATGATGGCACAGGGGCAGCTTCTAGTCCCTTAATGCATCCGTCCCCAATGTTTTTGGTACCAGGGACTGGTTTCATGGAAGACAATTCTTTTTGTAGGTGGAGGGGGGATGGTTTCAGGATGATTCAAGCACATTACATTTATTGCGAACTCTATTTCTATTATTATTACGTTGTAGTATATACTGGAATAATTACACAACTCACCATAGCTTGGGGTCCCCTGCTCACACTGGAGGAAGCCAGATGTGAGTAAACAAAATCTTCCCAATTTAACTGACATTCACATTCAAAGTTGTAAAGACCTGGAGACCATAGCTCAGTTTGCCAGGGAATTTTATTTTTTGTCTCTTCTAGAAGGGGCTTGTTTCTAGATGATTCTGGACATCTTTATAACTCAGAAAATCTGTGATTCTCAGCAACCCTCTGTGCTTGTGGTGTTGTGCCCTGAGGACATCCAACCAAGGCCTTAAGTTGACCAGGTTCCTCTCTGCAATTTCCTTCTCACTGCTAATTTTGGGACAGGAGACCACAGCAGAGGCATGGGCAGGTGTGGGGCTTTCTATATGTTTGTTTAGTGTCTCGCATTAGGAGACTTCGACTTAAGAGAATCATCTTGACTCTAAGACACTACCCAGATTTGACCCTATCTTTGCAGGCCTTTTGCAATTTTGTGCTGAAGTCTGTGTTGTTTGGCATGTACGTACCTACGGTTATGTTTATTAGCAGTTGCAGTCGTGTTAAGTAGAGGACATTTTAGACATCACGATGTCCGTTCACTTTACAGTGATACTGGTTTCCAGGTTGTCAGGAGATTCATTTCAGAAATAAAAATTGCTTCTTCCAGTTCTAAACTTTTAGATGCAGCATTTGGAAAACTGCTGTGAGGCTGATCCTTCGTTTGTGTATGGTCTCTACATTTTCTTCTCTTTGAATTTAAAAATACATGACTAAGTCTAACGAAGACAAGGCATTTCTTTAACTATCCAGCTATGGCGCAGGAGGGTCCAAGATCATCTCGGGAATACTTTTCCAAAATGCAATGGCGTGTGCTCTTTTTCACTCCGGTTATTTTTAGGTAGTCATTAAACAGTTGTTAGGCAGTTTAGTACGTTTATATAAAACTGCATATTTTGAGGCTTTAAATGCCACAGGAGAAGTTCCAGTGTAAACAGGGGAGAATAGAGTCAGCGCTTCAAACGGAAGCGCCCAGCACTATAGCTCATTCCAGTTGAGGAAGTGCTTAAAGCACAAGGCTGTGAGCACACGTCGACCCACCCCAGCCAACCGCAGCCATTAAAGAGGTTCTGGATGATTCATCTCTTCAGGTTAGCAAGTGGGGCCAAGGAGGCCAGATATCGGGTCTAGTTCTCAGTGGGTCCATGAGATTCGCTTTGTGTTGTGGTTACAGATTGTGTGTCAGCCCTTGATAAATGTCCCATAAATGCATTCCACTCATCAAGAGAGTGTGGATTATGAGCTGCTGGCTCCTGGCCAGAGGGATGGACAGCAAACTCCGGACGGGCGTGCCAAGAATGTCCTCTGTTCTTTAGGCTGTTGGGACTGTCAGTGCCTGACGGGGCAGAGGCAGCTCTTTCTCAAGGTGACACCTGTCTCCGCTGATAAGCTTTGCAGCTCACCCCTCCGTCTGGTGACAGGCTCTGACACCTGGTCAGTTTCTCCTCGAGCCGCTGCTGAAGAAGAGAAAAGGGAGTCGAAGCTGCTCTTGCTTTCTGTGTAACGTCCTGTGAACTTGTATTTATCATGAGAGTCAACCCTTTGGTACAGAGCGTCCTAGTCTTTGTTTCATTAATTAAAATGCATTTGTCTTCTTAAAAGCAAGCTTTCATCTGGATCTCTCTGTTGGCTTTAAAAAATTCTTTATTTCTGGCTCCTCTTACTCAGAGCTCGAATGAGTCCAGCAGGAGTGACAGTAGCAATGGCCAACATGGAGCGCTTCCTCTGTTCCCAGTGTTCCCAGCTCTGTTTTGCATGTGCTTTGCATATATTAACTCATATGCTCCCCAGCAGAACCCTATCAAAAGGAAGCTGCCATTATTGTGACCACTCTTATTTCGCAGATGTGACACAGAGAGACGAAGTAAATTGCTTATAGTCACATAGTTCGTAAAGTGTGGGATTTGGGCCCAGGATGTGGCTCATTTAGAGTTGACTTTAATCCACTATGCTGAGTTGTTTAACAACACCGCAACGCAGCAACCTGCGTGCTTCCTGTGTGTCAGTCACTTAAAAGTAAAGCAAGACTTCTTTATGGCTTAATCTCATTGGTGTCTAAAACAAACTGATCTTCCTTTCAAAGGTGGTGGGGAGAGATGGGGGAGGGGTATTTTTTCTTTTAATGCCATTACTATGAATGAGATGCCTTTTGTATGCATGCCCAACTGTGTTCTAAAAACAATTAATAAAGACTTTAGAAGGCTTGTCTTCCAGGTTAACTAGGTTTAAAATTACCAATTTCCCTATCTGCCTGATTTTTTGCAATGCACTGTCTTTTGATCTATCCCATCCTGAGTTTTTCTTGCCATTCTTTAATTTTTGATGCTCTGTTATGTTCCCTCTCCCTCTCCTCTCCTGTTCTCTCTCCTTTCTCCTATTCTCTCTGCCTCTCAGCCTCTCCCTTAGGCCACTTAGCTTCCTGGGCATTGCTTTATTACGATGATCATGACATTGGCTGATAGTTTTCAGATCCAAAGCTCTTTGATGGCAGGACTGTGTTTTGTTCATCTTGTCCTTCTAGCACCTAGCATTTGGGCCTGGCACACGGGGAACACTCAATAAATGTTTACCGAATGAGCAAATCCCTTCCTTCCCATCCTCTCTCTCACCCTTGCTCTATAACCTACGCCAGACGCTCATTATTATATCATGCCTAAGTTACCTCAACTAGAATGTTTTTGCCTGCAAGTAACAGCAAAGGCAAGTCAACCTGGAATTTTATTGGCTGACAGAACTGAAAGTCCAGAGATAAAGCAGGCCTCCAAGACAGACTTAATCCGAGCACTCCAGCGGGTTTCTTTGTAATTCTCCTGGCTCTGTCCTCCTTCCTTCAGCCAACAGTGTGATGCTTACAGGATTTCAGGACTTTAGATTCAGCCATGGCGACATCCAAAGTGAAGCTCAAGAGGGTGTTTTTCCTGCAAGTGTCTTTGCATTTCAATGTTTGAATTGGGTCACCTGCCTGCTCCTGAACCAATTCCTGTGGCCAAAGTGGGGGGACAACTATGTTCTCAGTGGCTCACAGCTGGATTTGCGAACTGTTAAAGCCATATGGAGGGTGGGACTCCTTGGAGACAAAAATATAGTCGGGTCAACTTCTCCAAGAGTATATGGCCTCTTAAAGAGGATGAGTGGAAACCTGAATAAAATAAAAAACCTAAATAAAACTTTTGGGAAGAAGGGGACTTTGGGTTAATAGCCATCAATCTTCACACTAGGCTCTTCAAAACTTCCTGATTAGTATCCCTGCCTCTGGACATGCTCTCCCTGTAGTCTTTTCCATATACTGCCACTGTATTGATCCCTCTAAAACATGACATGTATGACACAACACCGATGAGATATATGAAATAGCTCCCCATGGCTACTGGAAAATATTCTGATATTCAAACCTCTGTTGGAAACAATCCCACTTTACTCTTACAGATTCATCTCTTGCACCACGAAGCTGGGCCTTGGCCAAATTGGTTTCCTAATCATTCTCTGATAATGTATGTTCATACCTTCTGCATTCTGGTGTCCTCCCCCCAGAATGACAGCTTTCCTTTCCTGTGAGTGTCAAAATTTTAGCCTTGTGTTCAAGATCCACCTTCAGTTCTCTCTGACCACTCTATTTTGAATCAATTTGCCTCCATTTTAAATACTACAACATTTATTAATATGGCATGGCATTCAACATATGTTGCTTTGGAATGCTAAATAATTTCTCAATTAAATTTATCTTTCCCTACCCTTCCGTATTCCTAAGGTAAAATTAAAGATGTATATGCATTAATGAATCTCCTATTGTCTGAGTTACTACTGCCTTGTAACCAGTGGGTGCTTAGTGTTTATATATGTTAGCTAAGAAAAATGGTAGCCAAAAAGCATGATAGGAGCATTGAAACTGTGAAGGTGCCACCTAACTCTTTGAAAAGTGGTAGTATAAAACTTTATCTGGAACCAACCATGCACCAGGTGTTGTTGAAGGTTCCAGAAATTGCAACAATGCATAACCAAAGCCCCTTCCCTCCCTGAGGTTATGTTCCTGCTGGAGAGATAGGCAATAAACAAATTAATATTTAATAAAATATCAGATAATGCCAACTTGTAGGGAGAAAAAGAAGAGAAAGAGGACAGTGGGGCTGATGTTTTGAATGTGGGGTGATCAGGGACAGCTTCCTTGAATGGAGATCCCTGAGAGGACATGGGACAGAGGGAACCCCAAGTCAGAAACCCTAAGGATGAAACTTGCTTGGGGTGCTTAAGAGCAAGCAAAAAGGCCAGCAGGTTTTGCACGCTGATGGGGAAGGAGTGATGGGAGATCGGATTGTCAGGGAGCCAGGGTTTGGATAATGTCAGATCTTGTAGGGCATACCAGGAGCTCAGTTTTATTCTAAGTGACATGGAATGCCTTTGAATGACTGTTGATCAGGTTCATCAGCTGACTTGATTTGCATTTTAAGAGAATCACTTTGTCTTCTATATGGAGAAGAGACTTTTGGGGAGCAAAACCAGAAGGAAGAAGACCAGACAGGTGGCTACTGTAGCAATTGAAGTCAAGTATGATGGTAGTTTGGTCTAGAATGTTGGTGGAGGAGTCAAGGAGAAGTGATTGGGATCTGTATACATTTGAAAGCAGAGGCAACATAATTTGTGATGGACTGAATATGAGACACATGTGTTCATCATTGTAAACAAAGACGAGTAAAGAATCAAGTCACATAATAGTGGCTTCTCAAATAGGATATATAATTTAGTTTGTGTTTTAAAAATATCACGTTGACATCTTTGAACAGTAGACATTTCAGATTATTCCTAAAGAGTATTAAAAAGTTTAAGAAATACTAGAAAAAATGACAAAAATTGAAGGGTACTTAGAGTGATCATTTGTATTTGTGGCATTAATTTAGATGTCTTTTTGTAGATATTGCATTAATTATGTGTTTTAAAAATTTCTTGCTGTGTTGAACATCTTCACTGTGTGAGTCCTGAATGAATTGAGAATATTTTGACTTATGCAATTAACATAGTGTACTGACTTAGAATTCACTCTACTTCGTATAATGTTTGATATATCACTTGCCTGAAATTTGACTCTGGTTATTTCTATTGATAAAAGGAAGGGAAAATTTGCTTGAATTAGTGCATAAGAATGAGTATACATATAAATACTTTAAACAATATTTTCAAATAATAAACTTTAAAACTCCTAATAAAATCGATCCATTTTTAAAATACTAGGTATGTTTTCTCTAGCATTGGATTGTTCATTATTTTATCGACTTAGATAAATCGGTCCACTCTTTTTGCATAGATAATGCCCTGATAAAGTACTGCTTACAAAATTGAAGCATTTAGAATTCTTACACCAGCTTTTTCTAATTTCTTTATCAAATTCATTCATATTTATAATAATTTTATAATTGTCAAGTGGCAATTATTTGTCCCCATTTCTTAAGTAGGGACAATTTAAGGGATAGAGAAATGAGTAATTTCCATTTAGAAATTGTGTTCTAATGTCCCCATGCTTGAGGAAAACACCATCTGGAATGCCTTAGCTTCTAGAAACAAATCTTTGCACTGCATGTATACATACACACACACACACACACACACACACACACACATACATATATTTGCCTTGAAATTCACCTCCATGCCATGACATTTATACTGACTCTGTATATTGGGTTATGAATTTGGTTTCAGTAATATAATAGGGCTAATGTTCATTGGCTTCAATTTTATGGCCAAAATAAGTCTGTTGGATGATCATTTTGCTATCTCTCTAGAAGAGTTATTTGTTCGCTTATTACCTAATAACTTACTATGCAGAGCAGTTTATTCATTGCTATTTTATGCAGTCTTTCATTCAATGGAAACGTATCAAATACTCTCATTTTCTAGCCACTGTGGTTGATTGTTCATTAGAACTTTCAAAACAGTAGTCCTGTTAGATTTCTCACTCACGTGCCTTATAACAGGATCCGATATCATTTTATGTGTCTTTTTAATTGACACATTATAAATGTACATATTTATGAGGAACACAGTGATGTTTCAATATATAAAAATGCATAAGGATCAGATCAGGGTGACTTAGCATATTCAGCATCTCAAACACTTTTCTTTGCATTGGAAATATTCAGTATCCCTTCTTCTAGCTATTTGAAAATATATGATGTGTTATTGTTAATAATAGTCATCCTACAGTGCTATAGAACACTAAAACTTATTCTTCCTGTCTAGCTGTAATTTTGTGTCTTTTAACAAATCTTTCCCTAACATTTTAAAACATCTTGTACGATTTGAAAGCCAAATACCACAGAACAGGTGGAATTTTGAGGATCCCTGCTCTGTCTTCTCATCTGCTTTGATTCACATAATTTCTTGAACAAGTGACAAAAATATTTCATTATGTAGCCAAAAAGAAAATGATTAAAATTCTTATTTTAGTCAAAGGGCTCTTTCATCAAAATTTTACCAGTTCAGTATTAATAGACAGTTTGCTATTTTGGTGGTAGTTTGGTTAGACAGAGGAGAGTACATGCTTTGGACCCTTGAAATAGAAGACAGAATTGTCTTTGTTGAATGAAGGAGGCCAATGACAAAGTCAGTTGTTGACAACAACAAAAAATGGTGAACTTGGAAGATACCACAGTATTGCCAGGGATAACACTATTGACTGTCCTTTAGGTGGGGTCAAACAGAAACTATGAAGAAGGCTGTCTTTGCATGATTTGAAAGACAAGTGCCCTCCACTTATGCAGATCTAATTTCTAGTTTCCTCTCTGGCTATGATTGAGTATATATGTCTGTCTAATCTGGGCCTCAGAGTCTTTAACTCACAAATAAGGCACCAAACATTATAATGGCCAGAACATGAGGCTTGGGAGTGAAAAAAGAAACCTGGGTCCAAAAATTTGCTCAAGTTATTTCTTAACTCCTTTAAGCCTTTACTTCCTCATCTGTAAAGGTGAAGATCATTATATACAATCTGTAAGGATTTAAGAAAATTAGAGATAATGTAGATTAAGGATTTAGCATAGTACCTGGGACAGAGTAATTGGTCAGTAAGTGGCAGTCAAGTGGAATGAATTGAGAAGGTTGAACCAGAATCTTTAGTTCCAGAATCACTCTCAGGTTCTATTTTGGGATGTTTATCCATTCTGGGTTGTGCCTGTGTGGTAACTTCCAAATGGAATTTGGAAGCTTCTAGAAACAGCAGGTTCTTTGCCTTGTCTATCTTTGTTGTAGGAGGCATTCACTTTGTAATCTGTGATGTTTTCACATTGAAATTCCCTTTCTTGCCATATAGCCTGACGTGGTATAATTAAGTCAGTTGCCTATTATCTCTGTTACTCAACAAGACTGAATTTTCATCACTGGGAAAGCTGTTAACAGGGTCCCCATTAGCTGAGCCTTCACTGAACATTTTCCTTGATTGATGCTTTCTGCTTCTGTCCCTCACCCTTTGAAAATATCAGACTGTATAGCTCTGGAACAGGCTGTGAAATTCTACAGAATCTTACAGGTACAGAGGAGACACAAGGAATGTGTCACAGCATCCAGATATAATTCTCAGTTGAAATCTTGGTTCCTTCTTCCATATTCCACTCAACCAACTAGAAGGAGACATACTTGGGCAGATGCTTGGAAAGTAGAAATTGTAACAGAGTGATATTGCGGATTAAGTTGAACTAAAGGCAAACTGTGGCTGGCATCTTTACAAGCCAGACAGGTGAGTGTGAAGTTTGACTCCCCTGACCAAAAGAGGGTTTTGTACCTTGGCTGGCAATTAGCCACTTTTTCCTTGTTTGATGTTTAGGGCTTTCTCTTTTCCTGTGTATATCTTTTGGACAACACACTATGAATGAGTGCAGAAAAGCTTCCCTTATAAAGGTAATCATTTTATTCAAGACTGAAATGTTTTATGTTTCTATATCACATCAATTAGTACCTTCAAAAAAGGGTGAATTAATGAGGAAGAAAAATAAGCAAACACCCACACATATATACATATATGTGTACGTACACAGAGAAATTGAACAGGGTGCATGATTGTTGATTATTTTAGTGGAGGCAGTCCAGTGAGCAACACAGTTACATATATGGTAATGCAGAAGGAAAAAATAATTGTGTTGTAATTTCCCTTTAATTTTTACTAGTGACAGCTGTTATGAAAAGCAGGTTGTTAGAGTAAAAAAAAAAAACACAAAATAAACAAACTAGTTTTATAATCGCATTTTATAGAGTCTTTTGGAATATAATAAAAATGTTCACAATCCATGTTTCTCCGCTGATGCCAAGTATCCATTGTGTTTGTGCTTATTTATGCATTGAAGTTTCAGTAGGAAAATACAGTCATTTTGGTAAAGGTTAGATTTATAAGCCGCAATAAAAACAGGCTCATTCAAACAAAAAAAGCAATTAGATTGTGAAATGGCAAATAAACGGGGAAGCTTATCCTTATAGGAGAAAAAATATTAAATTTTAACATTATGTTTAAATAGACAAAGAGACCTGCTACAGACTTGAAAAGTGCTCATTTTGCTTCCGTTGCTATAGTTCGGCTTACAGATGGTCCATGAGATAGTTGCTATAGAAACCAAACCTTTTTCATCAATCTCCCTCTGTTGCTATGGTGTGTTTGCGGCTGGCACACGTAAAGTTTTGTATAAAGAGTCATTTATGCTTTTCATTACTGACCTTATAATGAAGCATATTGATTACGCATTAACCAACAAAGTGTAGCATGAAACGATGCATCATGCTAAACACCAGGAACTAAGTCAAATAGGTAGACCCAAAATTATTCGTAGATGTGCATTATGCATTTGTTAACCAGGCTTTTCGAAATACCACTCTGGTAAAGAAAACTTGTTCTAATTGACAGAAGTCGAATCTTTTTTTTCTTACAATTGATAGTTTTTCTTATGAAATTTAAAGTCTTCTCAAAGTTAAATCTGTATTAAGATTCAGACTTCCTGATTTGCAGTTTTTGCTTTGACATTTGATATGTGGCCTTGGGCAAATCATTTAACCTCTGGATTTAATGAGATCATAGGACTATGGCATAATAGATTCATATGTGGTAAGCTCCACCAGGGCAGGTAACATTACCTGTTTTATTTACCTTTATACATTGAGAACTGTGTGCAGTGGCTAGACAGAAAGCCTAGAACAGGGGTCCTCAAACTTTTTAAATAGGGGCTAGTTCACTGTTACTCAGACCGTTGGAAAGTGAGCACTGTGGGCCTGGGAGGAGTTGGCTAAGCAGGACAGGCAGCAGCGGCAAAAACACCTGGAGGGCCAGATAAATGTGCTAGGCGGCCCACATGCGGCCTGTGGGGCCGTAGTTTGAGGACGCCTGGCCTAGAATGTAGCAAACACTTAAAGATACTTGTTGAGTGAACAAATACACAAATTGTTGCTTTGGATCACAGAGGCATCTCATACTGTAGTTTCTGCGTTAAGTCAATTTCAAGAGTAGTATTTATTTCATTTAAATGTAACAAATATTTATTCAACTTCTAATAGTGGTAAGACACAAGCATCGGATGGGACTTTGGTCAGTCTGTCTGTCAATTCTCTCTTCCACTGCAGCTCCTTTGAGTGGTGCCGATAGGGTAGTATTTAAGTCTTCCCAGTTCCTTATCAAAGCATAACACCTCCCAGAGGTGTGATTTAGCTTAGAAATCAAGGAAGCAAAGATGTCCTGTAACCTGCCAGGGGTGGGAAAATGTCTTAATTCTTGCTCTGGTTTGGGCTGGTTCCACCTGTTGCTGCTGGCAATTGGAGGGGTGACTCCCACAGAAAGGGGAGGTGTGTGGTTTTCAGTGTCCTCAGGCCACTTCCATTGATGAGGATTCTTAGAAAAGTATAGCTGTGTCCCCTTTTGACTCCTACAAGCCATCCTCTCTGCCAGCTTCCTCTCCAGGTGGGGCAAACACTTTTTGTGCTCCTGTGTGGCCATCCCTACAGCAACTGCCCTGTCTGCTGACTCGTGTGCCACATCTCGTGTGTTCATTTTTCCCTCCCTTTTCCCCACACCGTGCCATATTCCCTCTTGTCCTAGAAGGCAACAACTGTTCCAGCAAGCCTTCCTCCTGCTTTCTGACATGTCTAAGGAAACGTACAAGCAGGACGTGAGCCGCGTCTATGCACTTCCCCCAAATTCCAGGGAAGGGGGTACATGCAGATTCTCCCGGGAACTCACCAATGTGCTTTGGTCCTCCCTGAAGGCTGTGCTGGGCTGTCCCTGCCACTCAGCAAGCAAAGGCTTGGGAGGACAAGGCCAGCCTCCATTTCTTGTTGGCAGGTAAAGTAAGACATGCTAAAATAAGCATGTAAGTCGGAGTTTTAAATCCACTATGGGGCAGGGATTGGCACAGTGGTCTGTCCCATCCCTTGTCCGTGGTTTTGCTTATTGTGGCTTCAGTTACCCGGTGGTCAACTCTGGTCTAAAAATAGGGGAATATAGTACAAAAAGGTATTTTGAGAGAGAAAGAGAGATCCCACATTTGCATAATTTTTATTGTAGTATATTCTGTTTTATTATTTTCAACCTCTTACCGTGCCTAATTTGTAAATTTAAACTTCATCATAGACATGTATGGAAATATATATACATGTATATATGTGTGTGTGTGTATATCCTATATATATGTATAGGAAAAAACGCATTATATATAGGGTTTGGTGCAATCTGGGGTTTCAGGCATCCAATTGAGGGTCTTGGAATATATATCCTGTGATTAAAGGGGAACGACTGTATATCATAGGTAATAACCATTAGATCCTAGAGAATTACAAAATACATAGTAAGCAATTACCAAAAAGTAAAGTTTGTAACATATATTGAAATCATATAGTGCTTAAGTTTATAATGTGAACACCCACAGTACTATACAGCTTAGAAAATTGTTTGCACACATTCGTTTAGCTTTTGACTTTTCATTGTTCTTTGCTTTCAGAATATATTTCACATGTACATTCTATTGGACATAATCTACATATCACATAGTGGGAACTTTAGGTTCATCAGTTACTTAAGAATCATCATTTTTTAAACCATCATGTTGTACACCATAAAAGAGATACAGTTTTTATTTGCCAACCAGTTTACAAATAAATAAAAGGAATCATTGTTATGAAAAAAGTTACACCAGCAAAAAAATATAGAGAGATGATTGATAGAGTTTTTATGTAGAATTCTGCATGGTGCAAATTGGTATATGTATATTTTAAATGTGCTCCTATTTTTTTTTCTAAATCTCAAGGTTCTTTGTAAAACCCTGAATTTTAGAAAGATGCAAATACTAGGTGCATCCTTCTAGTCAAAGGGACTGCAGAGTAGCAGTTTAATGCAAGTGGTAAGACTCAGACATATAAACGGGTCATGGCTAGCAGGTCTTGAAAATTATTTTTTCAGACTAGCTTTCGTTTATCTGGTGAAATCTGTCCAGAGTAATATTCAACACATAAATAGCTCAAGAAAATTACTAATTTAAGAAATATTAATTCCTAAGGTCAAGAAATACTATATCATGGTGCTCTTAAATTTGTTGTATTAATTAAAACAATAAAATGTTCAAAAGATCAAATTTGGGTATGCTATAAACATATATCAATAGCTGAAATTGTCAATTCTCTCCAACCCAATAAAGCACATTTAATTATAAGTGAAAAAAATTACAACATGCTTAAAAATTTTCAAATAGGCCTCTTCACTGCCAGTGCAGGCAAAATTACTCCAGACTTAGGTATCAACTTATAAAACCACTCAGTTGATGAAAAACAAGCCAGAAACATCTGGGAAAGCACATCCTTACTTCTACTTCCTGCTATAAAAGTCTGAAAATAGGCAGACTTTGAGGGTTAAAGGAATATCTTTCTTGAAAATTTAATAACCATTTGTAAGTTAAAGTAGAAGGCTTAGACCTTCTCTAAAATAGTATGCCCAAGAGTTCCTTTTCCATAGCCATCTTCTCTACTGGAAAGGCAACTCTTGGCATACTATTTTAGAGAAGGTCTAAGCCATAGAAGATATGGTGTTTAGAGAGAGAAAGCCCTTGAGCACAAATTAATTCCCAAGAATTCTAATGGACATCTGCATATTAACACGAAGTGATGTTGAGTTCTTCCGCGTTGGGATTTTGTGACGTGCACCCTTGTTTTGTTTGACTGTCAAATCACTGGATCTCGACTGGAGAATGCCCATGTATAAATAGCAACCAAACTATGCAGTGCACAACTAATACAATCTTTCCTACATTAGCTGCCATTCCACGTTACGTGCAGAACTGCTTCCTTCTCCTTTTTGTGGGTAATGGACTTGACTACATGTGAAATATAATGTAAATGTTGTATCTTATTCATGCACCTAGGAATATATGCCTTAAAAATTACTTTCAGTTATATGCACAAAAGTGTGGCTTACTTTAAAAAAAAAAAAAAATCATGTGCTTTAGGCAAAAAAAAAAAAAAAAAACTACCAAAACAAAAAAGCAAAAGAACAGTTTAATGGCAAGATCAACTTCATGGAGCACTAAAACAAAAATGTGTTTTGTTTGTGTGTGTGTGTTTGTTTCTTGTTTTGTTTTTGATAGATGTGTTTCTCTAGGGGCTTTCTACTTTAACTTACAAATGGTTATTAAATTTTCAAGAAAGATATTCGTTTAACCCTCAAAGTCTGCCTATTTTCAGACTTTTATAGCAGGAAGTAGAAGTAAGGATGTGCTTTTCCAGATGTTTCTGGCTTGTTTTTCATCAACTGAGTAGTTTTATAAGTTGATACCTAAGTCTGGAGTAATTTTGCCTGCACTGGCAGTGAAGAGGCCTATTTGAAAATTTTTAAGCATGTTGTAATTTTTTTCACTTATAATTAAATGTGCTTTATTGGGTTGGAGAGAATTGACAATTTCAGCTATTGATATATGTTTATAGCATACCCAAATTTGATCTTTTGAACATTTTGTTGTTTTAATTAATACAACAAATTTATTTTAAGAGCACCATGATATAGTATTTCTTGACCTTAGGAATTAATATTTCTTAAATTAGTAATTTTCTTGAGCTATTTATGTGTTGAATATTACTCTGGACAGATTTCACCAGATAAACGAAAGCTAGTCTGAAAAAACAATTTTCAAGACCTGTATTTTTTTTGTGAAGATAAAAATACTAGTATAGGTGTTTGTCCATTAACAAATTGTCTAAAGATCTTTGGTGAATGTCTAGGTTTTGAAATGGATAAAAGACAGAAAAGGATGTCTTAATGCTATCCGGCACTTAAGGCTAATTTCTTAGAGAAGCTTTGCTAAAGTTGAAATTTACAGGAGGAGAGAATGTTATATGCTCAGTTTTAAAAGTGAACTGCTCTTCCTGCCATGGTTACATTTTTGGTGGCTCCATTTGGGAGCTTGCCAGGATAGAGCTGGGACCGTCCAGGAGATGAATCGAGCTTTTAGACTGTATTGAAATACACTCAAGTTGGTGACTGCAGTTAAGTTTGGAAGTTGAATATCCTAGAGACAAATTTCGACTTTTGTGCTATAAAGGGAGTCCCATCTCACACACAAAAATGTTTTAAAATCCTTTATTATGGTTCTCACAGCCCTGATGCCTCTGGCCCAGGTAACAGAGAAAGACAGGCGAGAACCTTTGCAGGGACCTGAGGGGGAGAATGCAGAACAGGGTGAGAAGTAGTCTTTGTGATTATATGGGAGAAGAAAGTAGTTGTTATTTAGACTATTAGACCCAAATAAACTAAAACAAAAAGCCAAGAATTCTGATACTAACAGCAAAAATTGCATTATGTGAGATTGCTTGATTTTTTTTGTTTTTTCAGCCTACATTAATGGAATTACTCTCATATAGGTCAACTCTAACTCATTTGCATGTGCAAATAATCTTGACTGTTAATAATTACATATTTTATTTTAAAACAGTAAATTATGTATTGGATTCAACTAGCAAGTGAATATGGTTTCTTTTTCATAAAATTTGCATGCTAATTCCTGCCCATTTGTCCTCATTCTAAGCTTGTTTTAATATTATATTTCATAAGGACATTTTCCTAGTAGTATTTAGTAAAATACAAAAAGACTGTAAATTAAATATTTTAAAAGATTAATTCCTTGTAATTTCCTCAGATTATAAATATTCCTTTCTGAATAAGTATTCCTTTACATTTCTATTAATAAAAATATAACTCCTATAAATACAGTATAAATCTACCCTCATCTATTAATCATGTCATATTCTCTAATTAGAGGTTAGGTACCTGGGAATACATAGAAGAATTAATGATAAAGTAGATTATTTTCCAAACTCCACTTCTAACTCTAAAATATGTCTTTCATGAAATACCTCCAGTACTTTTTATTTTTTCTGTTACGAATTTGTACTTACATGAAAACTCACCCTTTTTTATTAAATACATAGGGGTAAATTTAAATAAGAAATCGTTCATTCTGTTTTCACATAAACAAAGTAACGTAGGTTATCTATCAAGTTCCTTAAAAATACTTGACTTACTAGGTCTTTTAATTTTTAATAACTTGAAAATGGGGGAAGCAAAAAATGTAATTACATCTAGGACTGCAGCCAACATTGAGATTTCATTTCTCTCTCTAGCTTTCCTTCTAATGCCCAGGAACATACAGGAAATCATACAAATGGATTTGCAAAATTTCGACTTCTGTTCTTTATGCCTGCTATTGCTCTTATGTTGTTTATATGACCTATATCTTTCGATTACTTCTGTGGAAGAACTGAACCTTTATTGGAAGAGTACCCAAGTTGCAGTTCCCATGACTTTATTTCAATTTCGTTTTTTTTTTTTTTAAAAAAAAAACATTGCAGAATATCCCCACACTGACTTGGAAACAAGTGTCGCTGCCTGGATTGGATTAAAAACAGAGGCTCTCTACTTCTGCATCCATTTGTATCTTGCACAGGGATGCTATTAAAAATACTTAACAACCGTACAGTGAGGCAAGAACCATTCAGGGAGGTCTTCCACCATCGCCCTGTTGGAGACAGGTTGCAACTCCTTTAACCATTGGATTTGGGGGAGAGTTCAGGGCAGTGGATCTGTTAGGACGAGCGTGGGGTCTTGGGACCATGGCTGTGTGTGAACTAGTAAGGCATTTCAGTGTGGCAATAACTGCCATGGCTGTGCCTGGGTGTCCTGGCTGAATGTCCCTATGTCACAACCACTCCAGGGATACTTTGCCCAGACTGTGATAGGAACATGGTAGTATTTAGTACTCATGATTACAATAATAAAAAAAAAAAAGTCGTGCTTATTATTGAGTGGCTTTAGTTTTCGAGAAAAGAATTGGCTAAAAGTCCTCCAGCCTTATTGGATTTGAAATGCTTAACCCTACAATGCAGAAATTAAGATAGGTGGAGGAAAAGTTAGACTGTGAATGTTCCCTCCTGTTCCCATAGAGGTTCCCACTATGGCATTTCATGGGAGCAGCAGCGACATCTAGTGTTCCCTCCAAAGATGGCAGTGACTATGAGTGGAAGTCGATGTGTTTATTTCAAAAGTAGCCCACAAACTTGATTATTTCATTCAGGGTCTGCCAAAATGGTAAACATTTTGGAAGCACATCACATTCATCTATGTGAAGGGGCTTGGCTGGTTCCAAGTTTTTATATCCACTCAGGTCCTGTGGGGGAGGCCAGACACGTTGCCTTGTGTTCTGGTCCATCTCCAATGAGTACTGAGCTCAGGGCAGCCCCTGGGGAAGAAGGCATTTCTGGGGCCAATCTGAAGGATTTGTAAAGCATACCAAGTGACCCCAAAACTACTTTCAATAAAGAGAAGGCACCAGCTCAAACCTAATGTTTTCTCCTAACACATTTTGACAAAAATAGTCATTTTGAATCAGGTGTGACGGGAAAGCTATGAAAATTGGCCAAACTCTTTTATGGTTAGACATGTTCTGACTTTTGTTGATCTATGTCTGATGATTTTTCTTATGCTTGGGATTCATGAATATGTGTTTTATATGTACTTCTTGGTGAACACAGCACTAAGGATTTGAGTGAGCTTGAGAAAAGAGAAACATGCTTTTAGGTGGCTTCAAGTCTTCTCTGTCCCTTCACTGCCCATTTCTGAGACCATGTTGATATTTAAGAGCAGCCCATGGAGGTGTTTTTGTTTTTAGTCTGACGTTGGTTCTGGGTAGGTACTTTCAGATCAATTCTTGATGCTCTGTGGATTATTGAGCTATTGGTTTTGTTGTACCTTCAGGACCTCAGTCATTGTTCTTCTATAACTCTCTCCTATTGTTTTCATTTAAAACAAGTCTTGAACTCTTCTCTGAGATCCTTGAATAGGAAATTCTATCTGATAGTTTACCAGAAGAAGGGCTTTCCCATAGATCTGCTCAACCCCTTCAGTCTTAAGCAATAAATAATTTATTATTTACATAATAAATAAGCAAAAAAATAATACATGGTTATTAATAGTGGACATAGTCTATGATTACAACCATGTGCGCCATTCTTGGCCCCTGATTTGGTCAGTAGTGACAGTAACACAGCACTAGAGCACCTCTAGCTCAGTGGTGTAAAAACATTTGGTTTTTGCAGAATACTTAAAAAAAAGATAGCTTGTACAGAATGACATAAATACCAATCTTGTTTGTTGGGGTCAAGGAGAGGACTGGGGTGCCACCTGCTGGTTTTTTCCCTTTCTCCCGTAACCCCTCATGGTGGTTTAAAAATATCCATTATGTGAGATTCAGCCATTTCTTGTCCAAATTCCAAAACAGAGGTCTCATGAAAAGTTTCTTAAAAGCTAGCATAAATAAATATATTGGGTTATAGACTTCTGCTTGGGTTAAGGGACCAATGGCAATGTAGATGTACTACCAAGTCAGGGTTGGAGGTACTATAAATACATTCCTTTAACTAGTCCATTTATTTGGGCCAAGTTGAGCAGTTTCCTAGAGATTACTCAGAGGTCTATTCTAGGCTATAAAAAGAATCTTTATATTCATTCATTTCTTCATACATTTATTGAACAACTATTTAGTCTGTGCTATAGCCAGGTATGTGGGATGTATTGGTGAACAAACATTTCTTGTGACTCTATATGCACACCAGGAAATTCCCTGCCCACATGGGGCTTATATTTTACTTGGTAGATAGAGCCACAAGCATTATCGTGAACAAGTCCATTTTTAGTATGGCATAAGCTTATAAATGATACAGAAAAATGAAAATGCAGATGACAATAAGGGAGATGAGAGTGTGCATGACAGTCTTAAATGGGGAGGTCGAGATGATTGTCATTGAGAGACATTCAAGGACAACTTGACATGAGGAATAAGTCAGGCAGATGTCTAGGAGAATATTCCAAGCAGAAGGAACACCCATTGTGAAGGCCTCAAGACAGAGTATGTTCAGAAACACCAAGGAGGCCAGGGTGGCTGGAGCTGAAAGAGGGCAGGAGATGGGGTGGGAAAGGGAGGGAATCAATCCAGTTCATGCACTAAAACATGTCTCATGCCCCTGTGTCAATCTCAGGAAATGCCTGCCCCTACCTTACTCTTCATGGCCTTTGCTTGCTTGGGATGGTGGTGCATGTTTTAGTTTTTCAGGAGTTTCACGTTGTTATAAGGAACCTCTCATATCTTTGGTATCACACCGAGTCATGATTGATGTGCCTTTCATTCCCAGTATCACATTTTCAGGACATTCTAGAGTTTCTGGGGAGAACTGAATTCTCATGGTTGGTCCACACTGCGGCTATGATTACAAAGGCCTGAGGCAGCCCACTTTGGTCTGACATGTCATTACCAATTTAATAGAAATATTTCTTGTTTGACTAATCTGTAACAAATGGAAGTTCTTTGTTGGAGTTTCTTTCCAAACTGTGGAGCTATTTTAGCCACTAATGGAGTAATGGAGTAACAACATGCCATTTTGACTGACCAGTTAAACAGCTTATGAAGTCAGACAAACTTATTTGTTTTAGATTATTCATCGCTACTGGTCTCAATCAATTCAATTAATTTGAAATAATAGAAGTATAGATTCTTCAAGTCTTAGATCTTCAGAGACATTATTCTCTGCTACAACTTTTTCATTCCATGTGTGAAAAAGTTGAGGCCTAGAGAAGTGTGTGGATGTGTAGCACTGCCATTCACTCAGCTCTGTGTGTGTGTGTGTGTATCTGTATGTATGAAATTTATCTGAATGTATGAAACACTTCTGTATCTGGAATTCAGAATTGTGTTTTTCCACTCTTGTTCTTAGGAGAGGACAAGTGAATTTTAAAGATTTGTTGGTTATAAATATTCTTTCTTTCTTCCTTTTTTTTTGCCTCAAATATTAAATGACTCAGCTGTCATTGTTCTGTGAGGGTTCGGACAGAAGTGATTGAGCTTGTGTTGAAAAGTGGAAGAGAATCAGATGACCTGATAACTCAGTTTCTAGGTGCTCTTGACAAAGACATTTGACCTTCCAGGAATGGTCAGCTGCAAAAGACTGGATATTATTAACTTTCGAACATGGTTATTAGAAAATGATTTCCTGATCCTTTTGCCATGTTCCTTTTTATGTCAGTAGTTCTGGAACAAGTTGTCGAAGACAGCAGTGAGCTAGTACGGAAGACCTATTGGAAATTCTATCTGGCTCTAAATATCACCTGTAGATTAAATAGTCATTTGGGGCATCCTTTAGAATACAAAAACTTGGGTAATTCAGGTGTTATATATTCTAGTCATTTCGACATTTATATTTGCCTAAAATGTAATAGCTTCTTGCTATTACTCTCTTTATGTTGGGCTTATCTGTCACAAATCTTGCCATCTATCTTAGTCCTCTTAACTACTTATTGGATATCATTATTTGTGTTTATTTCTGTAGAATCCTAAAGGGCTGAAGTTTGGGTTTTTCCCTTTTATAGGAAAAGGCAAATAATTTGGCTTATGATATAGAGAAATTAGGGCACTTGGTGGGGTCTGGGGTACTTTTGGCCTGCTTGGCTCTTTGCTCAGAGGAGAGACGGGAAGGGAAATCCAGGCCACCTTGTGACCTTTTCTGAGAAGTTCTTCCCAAAGATTTTCATCTGTTTCCTTAAGTCTTAGGAATTTTTAGGACGTGACACCTGCTCACATTCCAGGATCAGTATGTAAATTCATTCCAAGGGCAAGCAAGAGTAATATTGATTGTGTCATGGAAACATAGGGGAATTAAGAATTGATTGACATGCCAGCATCCATATCTGGTTCCCGGAACTCTTTTTTTAAATTATTTATTTATTTTAGAAATAGGGGTCTCACTCTGTCACCCAGGCAGGAGTGCAGTGGTGCGATCATAGATCACTGCAGCCTCAAACTCCTGGGTCAAGCCTCAGCCTCCAGAGTAGCTGGGGCTACTGGCACACACCACCACACCCAGCTAATTTTTAAATCTTTTTTGTAGAGATGGGGTCTCACTATGGTGCCCAGGCTGATCTTGAACAACTGGCCTCTAGTGAGCCTCCTGCCTCAGCCTCCCAAAGTACTGGGATTACAGGCGTGAGCCACAGCGCATAGCCAAATTCTTGGAAGTGTTGCTTGTTCTATCAGAATTCATTAGATAGTTCACAAATTTCAATTAAAAAAACCTTTTTACTCATGAACACTAAATAGCATTTTAAAAGACCTTTATAGATTCATTCAAAAAGAAATAAAATGTTTGAAATGGCTATCTTTCTTCTTTAGTATAGTTTTCCTTTTATCCATGGAAGCCAGTCTAGAATCTTAGACTGCATTTTATATTATATCTTTATCAAAAACTTGCTCCTCTGCCAACTGATAACAGGGCAAAAAGTTAAAAAAAAAACAAACTTGCAATATTTAGTTTTGAAAGGCAGCATTGGCCAAAATAGTGTTGAGGTAGAGTTTTTCTCTTTATACAAGTATTCCAGCTCATAAAAACGAGGAAGGGAACAGAGAATGAGAATTTCACCATTCTGCAATCCTCATGATTTTGTGGCTCTAGGCAGTGATGTCAGCAATTGCCAACTTCACAAAGAAAGAAAAGAACCTGGCAACATGTACCTCCTGGTGGGATTACACAACACACCTATGGGCTGTCCTGCCAGATTCAAATGAGAATCTGATGAAACCTCTAGATCTAAGTAGCAGTCTACACTGGAATATGTTAAATGACAGCACAGGGATGCGAAAGTCAGATTGTGTGAAACTCTGTAGGACAAATGATCAGTTTTCTTCCATGACTCAATTGCAAGGGGACAGTGGGAAGAAATGGTGCAGAACTTGCAGATTAAAGAAACCTGAGACCCTGCAACCAGTTGCAATGTATAGAACTTATTTGAGTCCTGATTTAAACAAGTGGTTAGAAAAAATCAAATTTTATGAGAGAATAGGGGAAATATGAACACAGACTAGATGTTTACTAATATTAAAGAATTGCTATTAATTTCTTAGTTTATTATAATAGTTCTTACTATTAAGTTCTTTTATAAACAATACTAATCTTTTAGATATACCTGCTGAAATATTCATGGATAGAATGAAAAAAGTCGGTATTTGAATTGAAAAGATCATTGACAGGCCGGGCACGGTGGCTCACACCTATAATCCTAGCACTCTGGGAGGCTGAGGTGGGTGGATTGCTTGAGGTCAGGAGTTTGAAACCAGCCTGAGCAAGAGTGAGACCCTGTCTCTACTATAAATAGAAAGAAATTAATTGGCCAACTAATACATATAGAAAAAAATTAGCCAGGCATGGTGGTGCATGCCTGTAGTCTCAGCTACTTGGGAGGCTGAGGCAGCAGGATTGCTTGAGCCCAGGAGTTTGAGGTTGCTGTGAGCTAGGCTGACGCCACGGCACTCACCCTAGCCTGGGCAACAAAGTGAGACTCTGTCTCAAAAAAAAAAAAAAGAAAAGAAAAGATCATTGACCATAAAAAATGTGAAACTTGTCTGAAAATTGGCCTTTAATTCCATTGTTAACTTGTTTCCTTTGGGCCTTCTGTGTGTTACATAAATGACTCAAATCCCATCTGACATAACTTGGGAAGGTTTTATGTTTTGCTGTCAGTCATCTATATGTGCTATAAGCATGACATCACACACAGAGATGAAACCATTTAAATTGGATTCTTAGCATTACTGATTTTGCTTTACAAAGAATTCTTTGATTTCGATGCCTTTTGCTTAATCCTTACATACCTGGTCTTCAGATATGAACTATATATTAAATCATGTACCCAACATCTATGTATGTGATCCTGAGTATTGATCATTGATATAAATGATCACAAGTCCATGGCACTGTGGAATAGCATAGCATTAAAGAGGCTTGTCGGTAATAAGCCTCCAGCCAATACAAATAAAGGAAATTTCATTTAGTATACTTGATTTTTTGTGAAAGCAAAAGAATATTATGCTCTTAATACATTCTTCTTGTTCAGCAAATAATTATTAATCTTTTACAAGATTTTCAAGAGGAATTATAATAAAAATGTACTAGTTTTTTGTGCTTACCCAGAAAAGCACATAAAACAGAATGCTCCTATATTGTCTTTTTTTTTTTTTTTTACGTTAAAAATACTTCATTTAAAAAAAAACTTTTTTCTTTCTAGAGCATGACATGGCAACTAATGAAAAATTCAAAAGTACCAAAAAAGTCTTTATTCCATCACCAAACGCCATTAACATTTTAATTTCATTTTTAGCCTTTTCAAAAAAGAAAGCTGTAATCATATTAAGAAGAATTCTTGTCTTCAGTATTACAGACAAAATCCCATTGCAGAAATGTTTTTCTTTTGAATTTCCCCTTTGTGTTGTTTTTTTCTCTACTAAACCAGGAACTTCTAGGTCCTTCAAAAATGGTCCTTCAACATTTTCACAAAATCTGTCCAGTGACATATGTACAAAAAATAGATGACAAGAATAGGCTGCCCCTCCCAGTAACATATTATTGTGTCTTAAAATTAGGGGCCAATTTTTTTCTTTTTTTTTCCAGAGAACTGTGGGCCCATTTTAATTTTTAGAAATAATGAGGCTTAGTTTGACAAGTACTGCTTTTAAGTGGGTATAGAGATTAGTAATAAGAACAAATTAAATATAAAATAAAATATTACTCCTTTGCAATGTTTTCCTTTCCTAAACTTCTGAGTTAATGTCCCTCCAGTGCTCTTTGCACAAAATGGCTTCTAGAACCTGCAGCAACTGCTTTAAACACAGCGAAACTATTGAACTCAATTTTCTGGGGCTTAAATACTGTTAAGACCTACCTCCTTTATGCCTTGCCTTCTCTTTCTCTCCCAGCTTTTCCCTTCAAAACAAATGTCCAATTCCTTTCTAATCTCAAGGCTCAGTGTGCTAATAGGAAACAGGTTTACCCAACTCTATATGAAATCAATTTTGAGAAGTGAGTTATATACAAAATTACAGGAATTCCATTCTCTTCGATAAGATTGCTTGACTCCTTAAGAAGTTCTTCATTTCATAGCTGTTTTACACTTTTCCAAAGAATTTCTTTCTCTAACCCATGAAGGGCTAGAACAGATGTTTATATTCTCATTTTAGCAAGACTTAGACAGTCAGCGCAACTTGGATCAGGTTGCCAAGCTTGTCCTTGATAGAGCCAGGATGAGAACCTGTGACCCACAGTCTCCTGCATCACAGAGCAGGAAGTTATGCTTGGGGACAAAAGGCATGTGTCCTACAGCCATGACCAGCCCAGTGTTTCTGGGAGTCTGTACGGATGTAGGATCGCTCTTCCAAGGTAATAACTTTATTACAGGTTTCCATGGTCTGCAGGGCCAAATTGAAGTCAAGCCAAAGTCTCCAGATGGCAGGAGCAGAAATCGGTGACATGGCCTCAGCCCTCCCACTCCACCTCCTTCCAGCCGCCTCCTGACACGAGCATTTGTCTACACCCCAGCCCGTCAATTTCCACTACCTTTTTCCACATGAGCATAGCGTTAGCAAAGATGCCTGTGTGTTTCTTTCCTTTTCTCCAAGGTCTTTGTTCTTTTATGATGTCAGCCAACCCTCTGTTTGCTCAAGGCCAAGGATACACGATGACTTAGCATAGACGTTTCATTTCCCTCATTGTACATGACCTGCTATTTCTCAGGCTTTTGGCTCTGTAGAAATAGGCTCTTAAAAAAAAAAAAAACTGATTTATTGTATTCTTTCATGTTCTGTTGAGTTGGGAGGAGTTAGTTGGAACTTTTTAGTATTGGATATTACAAAATCCCTGGCAGGACAAGGTTGAATGGAGAAGTGTAGAAATGCAGCTAAGCAGCTTAAAAACCACACCACTCACTTCCAGGTTATTAAGTCCCTACTTGGTACAAACATTCTCTATGTCATCTCAAAATATTATAAGTCCTTCATGACAAATAGTGTAGGCCTCATTTCAGGAAACTGAGGTTCTGAAAAATATGGTGTGAGTCTTAACCAGGATTCATGGACACCATAGGCAGGCTGTACATTGGTCCTCATTCAAATAATGTTAAAATATTTAAAAACATTTTCATAGTCAAGGGAAGACTGGAAATGATAAGGGATGCTTTTAAATTTCTGTTCATTGGCTAAATTTCCACGCATTGGCTACTTCAGCAGAAGTTAGACCCTAATATTATACATTTTGTCAGCTATATAAGAGTTACAAAGAGAACTGAATTAACCATTCCTTTTTCCAAATTAACCCTAGTGATGTTTTTATGTCCCTTATAAATTAGTCCCCTGCTGGGGACTCCTCCTTTTTCTCTGATCCCAGGCTACATAGCTTAGTAAGTGGCAGAAGTGGGGTTGAAAGCCAGATCTTTGTGTGTCCCTTGCTTCTGCCATCGGCCAGTATTTCTTGTGATTTACAAGGATGTGGTCAACTGATCACTAATGAGCTAATGCAATAGATATTGATTGAATGGCCACGGCGTGTCTTACATTTGTATATTGCTTTATGGTTTATAAAGAGTTTGCACAGATATCATCTCATTTAAATCTTACCCCAGAAACACATGAAAGAGGTAAGGCCAGGGAATATCAAAGATGAAGAACAGAGCTAGGATGCACCTGTCTTTTAACTCCAAGCTTTATGATACTCTAAAGTGCCTGTGTTATTGGTATTTCTGTCACATGGGGGGCTGGAATGGGGAAAAAAAAACAGGAGGGAAAAAGGGTTACTCAGTGGCTGCAATTTCAAATCAAGGTAAATGGCCACTTAAATGAAACTGTTCCTTCACCCATAGCTCTAAGGATGATGTTAGCAACCCACATTAGAGGCAGTAAAAGGACTCTTCCTTGTGAAAAAATCAGAATGATAACACATTTCCTGAAATGATAGTGAGAATTTTGTGTCACATCCTATAATGGGGTCAGTAGGGCTTCTCAGAGGTGAGGTCATTGCATCTGGGTCTTGGTGAGTGAATCAGAATTGAGCAGCAGGAGCTGAAGAAGCAAAGTGTCCCTTACTGAGAGGAAGGCATTGCAGGCTCAGCTGTGACACAGACGGGCAGGTTGGGACTCCCGGGTGCTAGGCAGTGGGGGAAGTGCTTGGTGTTGGTTGGGGAGTGGCTAGAGGCTCTAGAGGCTTCCATGCCAGAGAGTATATAGTCAAAGAGATATAGGTAAATAATGACCCAGTGCAGGATGGACTGATGGACAGGAGAACAGAAGCCCAGAAATGGGAAACTAAGGTGCTTTCAATTCAGTACTTAATTCCATCATCAGAAACTTGTTTATCAAAGATTGACAAGAAGCCGATGCTATCCTTCAGTGTATCCTCTGAAAAGAAAAACAAAATATTAGCAGGCAACATTTTTTACATTCTTGGAAGTGAGAAGACCACTTTTTCCACTTAGTATCTTTTTGTATGCAAATGAAAACCTCATCTTCAAAAGGGTAGATTAGTTGGTGGCTCATTTTAAAAACTATATTATCGTAAGGCTAAAATAGAAAGCATCTCATTAATCCCACAAGATGGTATAAAAAAAATTGTGAAGGATATAAAACCTCAGAAGACAAATGTCCTGTATTTGAACCACAGCTCTTCCATGTCCTGGCTCTGTGACCTTGAATTACAGTAGTGTCTATAGAGCACTTGGAAGAGTTCATGGGACAGAGATTACTCAATGACTTGTAGTTAAACCCTGGGCCAGTTTTGTTGCAAGTGGCTAATTTTCATCCTCCTCCCACTTGTTGGATTTCTTTGCAGTTTTCAAAAGCTGCGAAGAGTAGCTTTAGAGTAGATATAGAAACAAGATAAAATATCTCAACTGTGTTTCTTATATAGTCATGTGAGTAATGTTAGTGTGATTAGCATGAGAAATTAGCGTTATTCATGAGTATCGGTAATATTGAAGAATAGGAATATTGAAGAAAAGGAAACCAGAATTTGTCAATCTGAAGACTCAATCCATAATTTCAGTCATACGATTTTATTTATTCTTAGAAAACAAGAATGATTATTCCCATATTCAGGGGTTGAGGCAGAAGTTCAAAACTTTAGTTGTATTTCTGCTTGGGAAAATAGCAGAGATCTAAAATTAGTCTTATTAGACCACAGATATGTACCCAGCCAAATTTAATGTGGGATTTTAAAGTTCATGAAGTTAAATAGTTCAAAGTAGCACTGTACAAAGCAAATAGAAAAATGCACTTCTGAACTTTTTTTTTAGTTGGTAAGATATTAGAATCATTTAAGGAATGTATTTACATTTTTTATGATAGTGATACTTAAAGTATTTGGCAACATGAAAAATGTATTATATTAAAATATTAACAAAATGAATTTTTAAAGGAGAGTTCTTTAGTAGGTTTTATATTTGTTAAAAAAACAGAAAACACTCTTCTGTACTCAAAGTTCCTAAATCTTAGCTACATATTCATAACATTTGCAGGTTAGTGTCCAGTTATTTGCAGCAATGACAAATACTAACACTATGATGTTAGAGCACTTTTTAAAGGATGTTTATGGTTGAGTTCTTTTTATGTAGTTATGAATTCAGATTTAATGCAGTAAAATTAGATACAGCATTCATCCTAACATTTGGAGAAACTGGATTACGGCAGGTAACCCCGTTAGCATTGAAACTGGGCACCCACTTGCCAAAACAAGATGCACAGAAGAATCTGTGACTTATCCCTCTATAAATCAGCCTCATGAATTCACGAGACAGCAGTTTTTTTTACCCTGACTCACTCAATGACCAATACTTAGCTCATTGATCACAATCCATGAATATTGTACCTTTATCCACTATAATACCTAACATAGGAAGTTACTGGCATCATATTTTATGTAGTTGGTTTGAAAGAGCTAACTCATTGCTAGACAGAAGGCAAGAGATGGACATAGCACCCCCAGTTGCTCATTCCCTAACACAAAGAATACCTTCCAAAATGAAATTGTTGGGACTCTCAAAAATGTCTCAAATCAACAACATACATTTCTGCAATAAAGTAAAATTTCCTTGAAGTTAGAAAATAAAAGCAAGAAGAATGAGCTTAATCTTCTGGATAGACCTTCTTTCTATTCAATTTGTTACCACAATCTTTTTTTTATACTGTTATTAAACAAATGAACATAATATGGGGAAAGTTTATAGACCATGGTATGACTGGAATTATTTGTGGAACATAAGGCATCCAATACCATGCATATGCAGTGTATGGTTTCATAAGGAAGTTTCTTGAGATTTAAAACATTAACAGAATATATGATATGAAATAGTAATAGAGGACACAAAATGAGGGAAAAAACTAGTTTTCTATTAAAAAAAATCTCTGACTGAAGCAAAATTTGTGTCATTCAAGAATCAGACATATATTCAGTGTACAGGAAGAATGGTCTTTTTAAAAAATCTAGACATTTAGATCTAGAAGGAATCTAAAAGATCATGTAGCCAAACTTCCTCACCTCTTTCTAAATGGGGAGATACCTTTTCTTTCCTTGATTAAAATTATAAATGATCACTTTGAGTCCCAGGTGAGCTGCAACTGACCATGGGAAGGAGGTGTCCAGGGTTGTGACGAATCATGGTATGTAGTCAGTAGTTCTGTACGTGAAGAGGTTTAAATGAACCGTAAGTTCTCTCAAGGACAAAAAAATTACCCAATGGCAATATGCATAATACATAGCCTACCTCAGGGGAGGAGAGGGAGAAGGTTCATAGACTGAAGTGACGGTATGCTTGTCAGAACCTCAGTTTTTAGATAGTCTGCTAGCATATATAGAAATAGCCCTGGCTAGGAATGGTCTACATGCAACTAAAAAGTATTGCCCCAAATCCTAGGTCTCTGGTCACCATAATGCATGGCTCATGGCATTGTATTCAACTCTTTCTGTCTTGTGTATCTCTTGTACGTATTCATATTTGAATCATCTCCCCAAATAGACTGTGATCTCTTTTACGGAGCATGTCCTATTATTGTCACCTATTTCTTATTCATTGCACCTTAACCGGCACTTTATAAAAAATTGATGGTGCAGTTAGTTGATTGACAGCTACACGCTAAAATAGAAACTTCTGTTCTTTATCTGTGTGATTCAGAGAAAAAGGCACGATAAAGACATAAGTTCTAAATCAATTTCTTTCTTTTGCTCTCTTATTCAAGACTCACTGTTCACAGTGCTTGTCTCAAACTAAGAGTCAAGGCTCTTATCACTGCCCTAGTCTAAATTCTTTATAAGCACCAAGAAACATTTCTTTTCTTTTGTAAAACTCTTAGCAGCGATTGTGATAATATCTGCAAAAATACATATTTGGAACGAACTGAACCCCCATGAAAAATGTTCGACTGCCTTCTTTTGAAAGTTGTCCTCTATGGCTTTTTTTTTTCTTTCCCAAAGTACGTAAAAGTGACCACAAAGGTATTTATACAAGCCATTTTAAGTTCTCTTTTGAAGATAACAATGATATGTATTTTATGATTTTTTTTTCTTTTGGGGCCAATAGTGGAAGGACATTTTTAAAAGCATAGTAGGAAGAATTTGCCTTAAGGGAAGAAGATACGATGATATCCCCAACACTGTCCATGGTACTTTTTATATAATCGCTTATTGAATTTTCATGACCAACCTATTCGGTAGATTAGATCAGTGTTATTATCATTCTCACTTTACAGAAGAGTGAACTTAAGAACAGAAAGAGGTGAAACAATTTGTCTACAGTTAACCAGCCAATATCTGAGTACTAACCTGACTCCATAGACCCTGGGTTTAGTCACTACCATACAGTCTCTTGATAGGTAAAAAAGGTATAGGAAGGAAATAATGGAAATCTCAAATGCATGGTTTACAATGTTCGCTGTAGAGAGAAAAACTTTGTTGAATGATCTGTGAATCCTTAAAAATACACTTTTAGGTGGGGGGATTATACTAATCTCTTAATTGCTGGCTTTAGAGTAAGTGCCATAGCTGAGCTATGTTATATTAGCTTTGCCTAAAATTCGCTGCCATAAAAGATCTTCACATAGCTACTAAAATTTTGGGAAACTTTTTTTTTTAAATTCTGTTTTATGTATTCATGACAAGTTCAAGTTTCCCAGTATCTTTTAAATAGCTTAGAAAGCTTGGGAAAAACAGAGACATGTTCCTCACACATGATTTTGTCATGACACTGATGACAGAGTAGGACAGGACAGGAGCTAAATTCGGGCATTGTGTTAGCATCGACTCACATGTTCCAGGATTGGCCATCGTTCCAGAGAGCTCTGCAGCTGCACAAGGCGACTTCCTGCTCTGCAGTTTACACTTGAGCACTTGAGTCTGCTCTTGCAATTTATTAGCTATGTTGCCACTTTTATGTGTGTAGTGACCTTAACTTGTAATTTTTTTGTTTATCGCTTTTAAAACTTGTAAGCACTTGAGACTTGGGAGCTAGCCTCTAGTGGAAACATCTGTTTTTTCTATTCCTCTGCTAGCTAGGTTTCTTTATGTTGGGTTAAAAAAAGGATGATGTCCTTATTTACAAAAAAAAAAAAATGCTGCATTGGGAATTATGGATCGGGGTTTGATTACAGCTCTACCAAAGCTGGGACTTTAAGCAAGTCACGTCGGCTCTTTGGACATCATTGTTTGAAAAGCCAAGCAAATATCGAACGCTAACAGACACAGGCATTGCACTGGCTGCATTGTACACATTGTCTTTTATCAGCAAGAATCTTCTGAGCTCTCACCATGTGTGGAAGAAGTACGAGGCTAGGTTCTTTGGGGCACAAAATAATAACAAACATGATCGCTGCTCCCAAGAGTTTATCTGTCAACACACAAACTCCCTTAGGAGGGTCAGGCTGTGTCCCAGCCACGTGGCAAGGGGTCATTGCCACCAAATGCCCAGATTAGCTGGAATCCCTCAAATCCCCAATATGTTCCTGCTCAGAATTTAGGAAGCCCCTGATGTTGAGAGCCTAAGACTGTAATCCTGCAGGGGAGACCAGCGGTTCCTGTTCTCACTACTGGGACACACCAGAGACCTGGGGCGGGTGGTGCTGGGCAGCAGAGCACAGGCTGTGGGTGAGATCGTGGCCATAGCAGCTTGTCCATGACTGAGACACAGTCTCTAAGTAGGGCAGGCACGTGCTTTCCCTCCTTGGTCCAAGGTTGTTGGAGAACCCAGTTGAAGTCTTGTTCTCCGATGTGCTTTGGACCAAATGGAGGTGTCTGGCTCACTTGTTCTCTTGACTATATCTTAAAAGGGGAATAAAGAATGCAGCTCTGGTAGGAATGTGAAATGATGCAGCTACTATGGAAAATAGTACGGCAATTCTTCAAAAAATTACATGTAGAATTACCATAGGATCCAACAGTTTCCCTTCTGAGTGTACACCCAAGAGAACGGAAAGCAGGGATTTGAAGAAGTGTTTGTATGGCCATGTTCATAGCTGCATTATTCATAAAAGCCAAAGGGTGGATGCAACCCAAATGCCCATCCACAAATGAATGGGTTAAACAAATGTGGTATATACATACAATGGAATAATATTCGGCCTTAAAAAGGAAGGCAATTCTGACATATGCTACAACATGAAAGAATTTTAAAGATGTTATACAAAGTGAAATAAGTCAGTCACCAAAGGACAAATACTGTGTGATCCCACGTACTTGAGGTACCTAGAGTAGATAGATACATAGAAACAGAAAGTAGAATGGTGGTTCCCAGGGACTGCCACATTAATAACAATAATGATCAACAGTGCAGTGTTTGCTGCCATTGGCTCAGTCAGCAGGAGGTGCGATGAGATTTTGGTTGGTTCGATATCACACCAGCCAGGGCTTTAGATCCTATGTCCCCAGTGGCGGCAGCCGATCTGGACCCCAGTTCTGGTCTATGCCGTGGCATCACCCTGTCTGCTTACAAAGGGCGAATGGCACCACTGGCCAAAGCCAGACACAGAAGCGAGACTGGTTGCTACACCACCACCTAGATCCCTGAAACGGAGGGAGGGAGTGTGGGCACAAGGTGTAGACATTTCTGTATTGACGGAAATCACAAATCCATGAGGAACAAGTGAGGGGTGGAGAAAAAGAAGGGCTTCCTGCAGGTGCATCATGATTCTCACTTCACTACCTGGGCGAGCCCGTCTCTCTGTATCTCTAGATCAGGCTCAGTAGGCCCCCCAAGAGCAAGGAGCTCCCTTCTGCAGAAGCTTAAAGGCCGTGTATCAGTCAACATGGTTGGAGAGACTGAAATGTACTAGTTTGCAATCAAGCGATTGCAGAAAAGACAGATTTCTCCTAGGAGACATGTATTTATGTTATAAAAAAGGGTAGTTCCCCCAAAATGACAGGCTCTGGTTCATAACCTTACCCATTCTGTCTCTACCACTCCCTGTCATTCTCTGAAGCCACCGACCCCTTAGAAATGTTTGCTTCAATGATCCAAGCATTCATCCCCCTACCCGCAAACCCCTTCTTATCCAGAACTTTGCAGCCTGAGGCTCCTTTCAGCTAAGGATCTCCTTTGAGGGATTTTTTTTTCAGTCAGACATTCTGGCTTATCTATAGGGAAAATGCCAGGGAGCTGGAGACATTCCAGAGTTAAACTGCAGAGAATTATGTTCATTCATGGGCCCAGAGTACTATGCACTAGGCAAAGTGCCAAGCAAGGCAGACACAAAAATGGAAAATGGAAAAGAGGCCTTGCTCAGCCTGGGATCTTGTAGGCTAAAGGGTGTGTGCATAATACTTGCCTCCAGTGTGGTCAGTGCTATTATAGGGGTACAAATAAAGGGAAGTGCAAAAAGGTAGCAGTGAGCTCTTGGGGGTTGAGTACAAATAAGGAAATGTGGTATTGGGGTTGAATTCTGTGCCCCCAAACGATATGTTGAGTTCTATCCTCTGGTTCCTATGAATGCAACCTTATTTAGAACTAGGGTTTTTTTCCCTAGATGTAATCAGATTAAGATTAGGTCAGACTCGATTAGTATTGACCCTAATCTAATATGACGAATGTCCTCAGAAGAGAAAACCAAGACACAGACACACAGAAAAGATGGGTGTGTGAAGTCGCACGTAGAGATTGGATTGATGCATCTACCAGTCAAGGAACATTAAGAACTGCTGGTGATGGGAGAAGCAGAGAAAGTCATGGACCAGGTTCTGCCCTAGAGCCTTCAGAGACAGCATGGCCCTGCCAACACCTTGATTTTGAACTTCTGGTCTCCAGGACTGTGAGAGAATCATTGCTTTAAGCCACCCAACCTATGGTATCTTGTGGCATGCCTAGGAAACAAATACAGGTGGGTCTTGACATTGAAATATAGTTCTTCAGGTGGATAAACAAGACAGGAAGAGATGAGGAATTGTGAAGAACTAGAGTGTTCAGGAAGGAGAGTGGTATACTCTCCTTACCAATGGCACTCACTGGTGTACCCCAGTAGACTAAAGTCAGAGAGTGGATGATGGTACAAAGGTAGGCAGGAAATCAGCCCAGAACAGGGTGTTTTGTGCTATGCTAAGAAGTCTAAGCTTTATCGATTGAGCATTTATTTCATGGCTGATGGATCATACAGGCTCTTGTGGCCTCACACAGTGCGCTTTGCTCTCTACTATCTGCCTGTAGCGTGGAGCATGTCCTAGTTTGGACCTGATGTTGTCTTGCCCTTTGGAGACCTTCCAGATGGAAGGTTGGGCCAGCCGTAGAGTGACTTTAGGATGAGAAATATGAAGACTATTTTCTGAAACATCCCTCCTCATTGCACTTGGCATTTAGTTTTTTATAGCTGCCCATATCCACCCCAGACTTAACCTTATGATTGGCAGAGTGTGTGCTCGGATCCAAACCATGATTAAAGTCTGTTTTGTTTTTCAGATTCTTGGCACCATTTCATGAAACTCTTCCAAGGCTAGCCTGGTCCTCACTTAACAAAACCAAAGCTTTTGGTGGCTAGTATTGCAAGACCACCTCACACATGTGCATGAATTCTGCACTGTGTGGAATGCCAGAGCTTGTACGACTACCTTGGTTCATTTTTTTCAATTCTCATTTTCTTATCACAAACCTACTTCATTCTTTTCATTGTTCTCATTATTTGACTAATGGTATTTCAAAATCTGTTTGGACTAATGTGTTTTCCACCCAATGTGAATCTAAAAAAAAAAAAAAAAACCCTCAATCCAACATAAGGAATTACTTCCTAGACTTTCTTCAAGGTTGATTTTAAATCTTGTGAGCTTGTCAGTTGCTTTAAATAGTGTAGCATGAGCGAGTTGACTGCCAAGGAGTATAGGATTGTAGTGATTTAAAATTTCTTTGTGATCTACTCTAAGAATGACTTCTTATTTGCCAGAATAGCTTCATTCAGATAATCATAACTGTTATAGTGCTACAGTTTTTTTAAAGAGTGTGGAAAATTCCTACAGGGAGATTTCAGAAGCCTGAGTTGGAGCCCTATCTCTGCTTTTAACTAACACACAGCAAACCATTCAACTATTTTTGGCTTCGGTTTTCTAGAAAATGAAAGACAACCCGATTAGATTATTTCTAAACTCCTACAATTGTGAAATCTTGAATTTGCTTTTTAATTACAGAGGCGATGTGAACCCTGAAGAAGTATTTTAAGATTTGATGGCATCTGTAACC